>SNQJ01S0061904.1:70544-97462 GCA_010110895.2 Picea sitchensis | reverse complement strand
GTCATTAATGTATACCCACTATCACCCTATGAGGGAACCTGCCACTGTTGATGACAAGCCCCAAGGTACTGCAAAGGTCTCTAAATGTACTACCCAAAACAATGAGATAAAGTTGATAGGAAGATATTCAACAGAAGGAGGGAATTGAGGCATCTCTGATCAACCGGGGCGAGACAGGAACATGGACATGAGTTGATGTCTTGGACAATTACTTGAGTGAATAAACCATTGAGTACATCTTAACACTGGGAATGGTAACTTAGATGGTCAAGATATTTGAGGAATGGTTAACACAGGTTACAACTTCTGTTGAACATAAGCACAAGATAAAGATGACCTAGGTAGAAACTGACACCAAAAGGGACCAATGATATATATCAACAATGCAAGAGGCATTGAAGGATGCTCCATAAAGAATGGAAGAATAACTAATCAAAGGAGTGAAAAATCATAATCACGGTACAACTCCCAAGGCAATACTAAATCCCAATAGTAAGAAACTCACTCAAAACATGTGCTTTGCTTAAAAGAAACAAAAATTGATGGTTGCCACTTAACAATGAAATAATAAAGATCTAAGTTCTTTCTGCATTTTTCTTTCATCATTTTCATATTTGATACAACTTTAAGAAGAATAAAGAATGCCAAAATCCAATGGAAGAGACAAGTATCATAAGGTGTGCAACTACATTCCAAGCACAAGAAATATAACTATACAAGGAAAAAAACATTCTAGGCAAGCTATATACACTCATCAACATCCCTCCTCCAGGGATATGGATGCAAATGGAAAATGATGAAAATAAAAGCAATGGAAATGAGAAAAAGGATGCAAGATGTAGTAGAGCATTAGATACAAGTGCACATGAAACAAAAAACAACGTACATTAAAATCGATAAGATAATAGGATCCCATAAGGAAATAGCCAGAAAATAGATGAGAAGGAAGCATGTGTATCATACTTGAAGTCATGGTGGGGCCAATGGGGCTATTGGGCCCATATGAAAATGTTAGCATGGGTGCCAAATGGAAAAAGAGGCACTAACTAGAGTAGTCCGATGGTGGGAAAGCACTATTGAACACTTTATGGACGTGCAACAAATAGGAAGGGTTAATGCCACAACTTGGATGGGTTCGACCCTAAGGCATAATGGTGATAAACAATCAGGCCAATGATGCAAAATTGCAAAGCAAGAACTTATCACTATATGCAATGGCATAGTCGTATTACCTCACAAGTTGAGAATGGTTGTGTAAAATGCCAAATGTCTATTTCCTTAATCTTGAAAAATGATTAGCACACCTTATCTATAGTTTAAAGAAGCAATAACAGAGAGAAATTTGAAATCCATGACAAAAGGAGTGTAAAAAATGGTTTTTACACCCCAAATGGGGTGGAAAATGGCTTCACATAGGTGAAAACAAAGTTATTTTTTCCATTTTACCGTGCAATTGAGACCTTATGGAGAAAAACATAACATCCCCAGAACTTCTAGTGAAGATTCCAAGAGAGTCCATTGTCAAATTTACAAGTCATTTGGACTAGGTAGGCCTTCATCTCATCCTCATTCTTTTCATTGGATTAATTTTTAATTTTAGTGATTTTTTAATTGTTTCTAGACCTTTTTTGAAACATGTGTGCATGCTTGTGGGTTTAGCATGTTATGGTTGTAAGAATACAAAATTACTCATAATTTTTATTAGCCAAACCCTCGAGAACTCCCTATTGAGCTCAAGAATAGTTGTTAGTGCATTGCAAAAGGGGATAACAACAAAAATAAAATAAAAATGCCACTAACTTTAGCTTGTTAAATGTGTCTTGCATAATTTGTCACCATGATAGAATGGAAGGAAAGAGAACACAAACAAGTAGGTTGTGATTCCTTACAAGATCAACTCATGTTGGATGCGCTTTGTGACTATGGGATATTGAATTTCTTTAAGATCCCTAACATGTGGAGCTAGGCAATGCTCCTACAACAACTTGTGGGGTTTTGGGACCCTAACGACCAAGTATTCAAGATTGGTTAGGAGACTTTGCACACATATGTCAAGGACATCTATTTCCTAACAAGACTCTCTTGATGAGGGGATAACGACAATCCTAAAAGGAGGAGGGAGGGGTGGTGCTATAGGTATCATGACATTGTACATTTGCACCTATTGTGCAGCTAGGACCCATAAGAGTAGAAACCACATGTCTATTTGATCCATCCAAGACTTAAGGCTAAAAATGATTATGTTTGTGATTACTCTTGTTGTAGCCTTGATAGCTCCACATCTTGATTTAGAGCCTTGATGTAGTATGGGATTGAGTGCCTTAGACCCAATGTATATGACTTGTGCTCAAGATTGGTTGTGAACATGAGATATCAACTAATGGCATGTCAAACGAGGAGACACAATATTTTGGATATGCCAATATTCTATGTTCATTCTTCTTAGAGAGAGCCCCAAGCATGCATATATAAGTTTCTACACCATTGGTTGGGCCCATAGATCCCAATCTATGGAGAGGGACTATTATCTTAGTAAGGTTGAGAGGAGGGATTCCCACAAGCACTTTTGGGCATGACTTGTTTTAATAGTGGGGAGAGTAGATTGTGGAAATCAAGGACCCCCCCTATGGTAGGATAGACTTCGTGTAGGACCCAAAGTTGGTGATGCCCCTTAGAGCCCAATGGGGTCCCGTTGGTGAGACACTTGTGTTTTTGTTTTTTAAAGTTTTTATGTGTTTTTGGGATTTTCAACAAAGAGATATAATTTTTTGTGTTTTTTGTGTAATATCACTAACACAATGGCATTTTTGATGATGCAAATGTAGATTCAATGTTTTAAATGGGGTTTCCTTTGAACCACTATATAGTGAGAGAAGAGGATCGACCTAAGGAGGGTGAGGACAAAACAGAGGTTGCAGGGACCCTCTAATACGTATGGAGGAGCCTCGAGGGATTGATTATGGGGTTCCCTATGACTCGAGTGGAGGATGTGTCAATCCATCTTCAAAGGCATGCGGTGGACATGCCCCACCCATTTATAAAACTATGATGGAGAGTAGCCACAACTGTTTTATGTTATCATTATATGCATATAGAGGACTCCCACAAGGAGTAGTCTTGAGGACTCTCCCTTTTTGTAGTTAGTATGATAGAGCAATTTGATTTCATCAAAGGCTAGATAGTCCATCTTTGTATAATGATATTGATAGATTCTTGAACATGATGCAATGATTTTATATATACATATGATTTCCATTCTACTATTGTGTGCAAAACAATGTGTTTTCTTTTAATGATCATGAAAATTGTACATGCCTAATTTAATGATGCTAACAAAACAAATGCCAATCTAAAACATAATAATCTAATGAATTAATCAATACATTGAATCTTCTTGGAAAATGTACATAAGTAATAAATTTGAATTGATGCTCAATAAGTCACACCCATAGATACTTTCAAATAAGTGTAGGATTGGACACTCAATAGGTATGATTTAGGTATGACACCACCAACTATGAATCCAAATGGACAACTAGACATCGTATACCAAGTTAAAGGAACGTGAACAACAACTCAATAACAATGTTATACTCAAGAACATTGTTGGTGGAAAGACCTAGGCAAATGTCCCTTGAGTTCATTATCTAGTTAGTGGGTAAAAGAATCACCCAAGCCATGTAACCGATGTTTTGAGAATATTGTCTGGAACCATCATTAAATCCTACATAAAGAGGCGTGTCAGACAACATCTGTGAATTAAGAACAAAGCATGAGAAGCACTAATTGAAAACCATAGTAAGAAAACTAAAGAAAAATTCTAAAATACAACATGTAAAAGGGTATTGTTGGTCAAGCCAACCTAAGCATAATATCTCTTAAGGTAGAGCCATTTGTGGGGCTCATCTAAATGGTTTCCCTCATAATCAACTAGATCATAGGCTCCTTTTTGGATAACCTGCCACAAAATGTAAGGATTATGCCATATAGATTTGGACTTTCCTACCCCCAATTTATCTCGGTCTTGATCATAGACCAATACCTAGTCACCTTTGGAAAAGATGTGGGGTGGACATGTTTATCATATTGAGCTTTGCCACATTTCTTATGAAACTCATTAGATATTGTAACATCAAGATGGGTCATATATACAAAACACTCTTCCTCAATTAAGGTATTGGATAAGAGCTCAACAACTAATTTCAATTAAGGACTCTCACATTCAATCAGAAGGATGGCCTCTAGTCCATGCACTATGATGTACCAAATAGAAACATTCAGAGCATAAATCACAAATATTACTCAGATATATAGCATAAAGAACAATGAACAATGGACAGTATGAGCGAAATATGATACCTTCATTGATAGGGAAGCATTGTTCACTTGCCTCTTCGACATGGAAACCTCCAACAAAGCAGATCTTATATTAAAAATGATTTCCAAGACACCTTACAAATGCTTCTATATCATTATATAGTACTTTCTATCCCCTAAGAACATTCTAGAGAAGGATATTCTAGTAGGTGAAACCTTCTAGTAAGCCTTCCTACAATAATTGTGTTCACACTACTACTTAGGCCTTATTTACTAATGATGGCCTCCATACATAGCAATGCATGATAATCTATATAATTTAGGGGGTTAGGGAGGTTAGGACCCTAACATGCCCCCCCCTTAAAAAAAACCTTGTCCTCAAGGCTTGAGATGTGGAAAGTGCTATAGAATGGTTGTTGGTTCCCATGTAGCATCTTTTGGATGTGTATCCTTCCATTGTACTAAGACTTCATACATCACGTGTTGGTGGAGTTGATGCTCTCGTTTGTTAAGGATGGCCTTTGGCTACTACTAAATGGAACCTTCTTCATCCAATTCAGGTAGATTAGTTTGAACTAACAATTGGATCCGACCACTTTCTTTAAGTAGGAAACATGAAAGACTAGAAGGATCTTAGAGTGGTTGGGAAGTGCTAATTTGTAAGCCACCAACCCAATACGTTTGAGGATTGTATAGGGGTCATAAAACTTTGGATCCAACTTCTGGTGGTGGTCTTGTTTGCGTGACGTCTTTTTATATGTATGTAGATGAAGGAAGACTTGACCCCCTTCTTTAAAATAATGTTTAGAGTGATGTTGATCAACCTGTTGCTTCATCCAATTTTGAGCCATGACTATGTTATCTTTGAGAGTGTGCAAAATGTCAGCCTTAGATGTAATGGTTTTTTCAACCTATTGTACCTTGGAGACACATGGTAGGTAAGATAATACAGATGGAGGATTTTGGCCATAAACTGCCTCAAATGTGGTCATGTGAGTGGCACCATGATAAGTTGTATTGTAGCACCATTAAGCCAAGGGTAACCACTACGCCCATTGAGACTATCGTTATGAAGTGAAGCACCTCAAATATGCTTCCAAACACTTGTTGACAATTTTTGTTTGACCATCGGTCTATGGGTGATAGACATTGCTAAGATTCAATTGGATGCCATGTAGCATTCACAGTTCTTTCCAGAAGGTACTATTGAAAGTGGAATGATGGTCCATGACAATAGATTATGACATGCCATGTAGTTTGAATATATTATCCATGAAGACTTGAGCAACTTGAGAAGCTTTAAAGGGGTGTTGGAGGGCACAAAAATGAGCATTTTTAGAAAGACGATTGACCACAACCATAATCACTAATTTATTGCCAGACTTGGGCAACCCTGCAATGAAGTCCATGGAAATGTCTTTCCATACAGTAGGTGGAATAGGTAAAGGTTATAGTGCACCTAGGGTCTTCATGATTTCTCCTTTATGTTGTTGGAAAATATCACATTCAACCACAAAGTTGCGGATGTCCTTTTTCATGCCTTCCCAAAAGAAGGAAAATTTGATTGATTCATATGCTTTATGAAATCTAGAATGACCCACCGTTAGGGATGCATGGAGTTCAGATAACACAATGGCTTTAAAATTAGACTTCTTGATCAAATACAAACACCCTTTATAGTAGAGTTCATCATTGTGCTAAGTGTAGTAGGAAGATACATTAGAATCATGTTGAAGTTGCTGGATGAGGCGGGCAATCTTGGAATCGATGAACCATTCATTACAAATTTTATTCACCTAATTAGCTACAAGGAAGGAGAGTGAAAAGAGGAACCATTCCTCTTCTTATTTTCTAGAAAGAACATCAATGACCGCATTCTCCTTACCCTTCTTGTAAATGATCTCATAATCATAGCCTATCATTTTGGTAATCCATTTATGTTTTTTTGGTAATGAAATCCTTTTCTCCAAAAAGTGTTTGAGGCTATGATGTTAAGTTTTGATCTAGAAATGATGCCCAATCAAGTAAGGACACTAGATATCCACAACATGCAAAATGACCAACATTTATTTTCATAGGTTGACTTGCCCAAGTGTTTATCACAAAGTTGTTTACTGGTATAGGCCAAGGGTATGCCGTCTTGCAAGAGAACTACTCCTATGCATTTTCTTGAGGCATCGTATAAAAAAAAAGTCTTGGTGAAGTCAGGCACGTAAATTATTGGGATGGTACACACAACATATTTTAATTCCTAGAAGGCTTGGTGTGCCATTGTAGTCCATTTGAAAACATTTTTCTTAAGTAAGGTAGTGAGAGGAGCTGCATTTTCTCCGTAGTTATCGATGAAAGTTCTACAATACCCTATTAGACCAAGGAAAATACGTAAACTTTTAAGAGTTGTAGGACGAGGCCAATCCTTCATTGTTTCAATTCCTTTTGGGTCCACTCATACACCATCCTTACTAACAATATGGCCCAAATATTCAACTTTAGAAAGGCCAAAGTGTTAAGCCTTAGACAAAGCCCCATGTTAAGTATAAAACCCCTTATTAAGCCCTAGATATTGAATTATTACAATTCTAGTGTTATATTTATATGTAGGCTAGAACCTTTCATTGTACCCTTTCAATATAATTACACCCTTTGTCTCCTATATATACCAAGGAGACTGTTGAGCACTCAACACACTCTAAAAGTCTACGTCAAATTTCACTTTTTGGGTACCACTTGATCTCTTGTGACTGTCTAATTCGATCTTAGTATGAAAATGTTGCCTTTGCTCATCTTCTGTTTTTCATTTTAAGTCCTTCAAAGTTGTTCGGGCAAGTAGAAATCATCATGAATTAGCAAAGACTAACATTTCATTAAAGAACCGGGAGGACCAAAATAGCTGAGCCCCGACCCCCATCGGCGTCGGTAGATGACAATCTTAATTACGCGACAGGCGCTACGTAAGAAATGTCGTCGATGACCGACTCTCGTCGATGTCGGGAAGTTTGGAAGAGAGTAAGCATCACACGAGTAAATGAAGGATATCATCAATCGCCGAATGCCGAAATGTTATCGACATCGGGGATTTACGAAGATATAACCTGCAAAGAAACTACACGCCTAAACAAATCCCCGATCGTCGATCCCCGATACCCATCGACATCTGAATTTTTCTAAGAAGGATACCAACAGAAACATACGCAAGGTGTCGCCGATCCCCGACTTGTCCGCTGAGAAATGCGACGTGATGAGACGTTTTAGCTCTAAGATATGCTAGATACGACACATTTAAAAGGTTAATTAATTCCAGGATCATGCATTAGTTGCTAATTCGTGCGTAAACCAAAAGGACCATTTAAGCCTCCTGATACAATGCATCTCCCTCCGTGCCTTCACCGTCAACCAACGTAGAATTTATTTGCAGATATTTGACGGTAGGTTGTTTTGAATTGCATCCATTACTCGTATTAACTGGTTGATACGACTGGTAGGATCTCTCCCGTTATATTCTTTCGAGTCATTGTGTATGAGCTCATTCTGCGCGCAAAGAAGTTCGGATCACCCAGAGGATCAAGACGAGTGATCCAGAGAAAGCTTCCAAGGTCCAGTGAGTAGTAAAACAACAATTTTAGCAAGCACTACAAGTATGTACTGGCTTATGGGTGTTTTACGCTTCAACTCATATGATTTCGTCCAACGTTATTCTGTACACATGTCTAAAGCATTGTTTTTAGTTAGGAACAATGCCTCCGAAGAAACCCACCACCAGGAAATCCCAAAGGGTGCAACAAGTAGTAGAAAGACTCGAGTACATTGATGCGGTACAACAGGGCCGAGACAAAGAAGAACATGGCATCCAGATGTTAGGCAAAAGCAGTCTTAATCGCATGAAACGATCATCCGAGTATTGGACTAAGATGTATCAGGACCCACACTGAGAAATTCAAAAGCAATGGGCCAGATGCGAGAAACACTGGGGAAAAATCAACAAAGCAATGAAGGATATCAGAACCCCTGATTTCGGCACCCTTGACAACTTTATCGACTTGTGCGACATAGTCGAGTCACATGCTAAACAAGAATCATGGTGGGTCGAAGAGCTCATGAAGATGACCGACGCGGTACCAGCGCAAGCACAATGATTTATGGACCATTCGATTAGAGCTCGAACTGTGTTACTTCAGTTAAAATCCAGTCTGGCGAAGTACCAGATGAATGCGATGGACATCAGAGGGATACATGTGGCTCCGATGGAGAAGCACATGTGCCCATGGGCTCAAACCTGCGATGATTTGTTTATCAGTTGGTCTGAGTATGAGAAAGTCATCCTTTTAGAGAACTATCTTGAGTTGAATGTTAAAGAAAATGTTAGAAGATGATGCCACATGGTGTATTTTGATTTGCTTAAACTGCACTTAGTCGTTGTTTTCAGTTGAACCTTAGATTATAAATAAAGACATCGACCAATTAGTTAAGGGTCGATGGTCGTTGCAAGAACTCTTTCTTTTTGGTTGTTAAGAATGATTTTGAAGCTGCCATGAATTGAGAAATCCTTCTGAACCAAAGACAAAGTTATTTTCATCAAATCCATGTGTGAGTGGATGTAGAGAAGAACTATTTCCTATCTCGTTTCATGAATAGATGTAACAAGTAAGAGCTGTCCAATTTATTGTCAAGTTATCTGGTGCAATGCTTTGCTGTTCTTTTCTTTAATGATGAAGATGATGAATCGTTGTGTGATTATGTGATGAATGATTATGGTAGATGAATTATTTTTCTTGCCGTTATCTTATTGCATATGTGTTTTCTTTCTGATAATTAGTAATCTCAAACAGTAATTGGATGCTCACATGGTTAACGTATTAGTACTAGGCCTGTGGTATAGAATTGTTGTCTGCATGTTTGAGTAGCGGGTTATCCGAAGCTCAGCCTCTTCCCCAGTAGTTAGAACTTAATTATGTTTTGTTTCCAAGTTGGTTTATACAGGCTTACACCTCATATCGGTCCCATCCAAGAGAAAATACAAAAGAGATAGTCCAAACTAAAGGAAGAGCCTTCACAAGAAAACGTTAAAGCCCATCGATTAATTGGTCGGATCGCAAGATTTGGAGAACCATTCCATTCCAAACGCTGCAGAGTCTAATTGGGCCTCGGTGGCGGGTTTGGTTCCTATTGTTGAACTGGGGATTTAAGACCCATCAACAGAATTAGAACTAGAAGGAGGGCTTGAGAATGAATGGTTGGATATATATTCTACAGAGTATTTCAAACAACCTATAGATTCAAAACAACCCACATGCATGGCTAGTCATTCCTAAGACAACCCACACACGCTGAGTACTCCTGGAACGAGTAACTCACGTCTTCCCGAGGAAGAATCTTTTCACCCTGAAACACCTTACGCTCTTCCTCACAAGGAAGTAAATCAATTTAGAAGAATCACAAGAGTCTACGCCCGACAGATCGGTGCGTTGTCCTTAGCTTTCATACTCCCTCGAAGAAAGCAACAAAGAAAACCAATGGTTAGTACTCTCGACGAAGTTTTCATACACTCGATAGAAGACTTAATAGATTTCACGATTACCAAAATCCAAGAACCTCTTGGTTTGATACCCGAAACGCCAGCCGACGATGTCTTTGAACCGAACGATTTCTCGAAAGAAGAGGAGTTTAACTCAGAGTCTGAAGATATGGAAGGCAACAATGACCATAATGATGAAAGGGGGAATCTGCCTCTGAACAATCAACCCTGGTTATCCAGAGACACTTTGGCCCTCCCAGGACCCATTCATAACCTTCCCCGTCATCCAAAGAAGTTGCTACCAAAATTCGATCCTGAAACCTCTGGATTGCCTGAAGATCATATCAAGAAATGTATACTAGCGATCAAGCTTATGAACGTCCAACATGAAGACGTAGCATGCAAAATTTTCCCCTATACATTTGAAAATTTGGCTTCCACGTGGTATTTCAACCTGTCGATATGATCTATAACTAGTTGGACGAAGTTCCAGAAAGACTTTCTAGACAAATTTGCCGAAGAAACTACTACGGGAGCCTTGATAGCCGAGTTGTTCGCCGCCACCATGAGTTCGAAAGAAAGGGTCAAAGACTTCAACCAAAGATTCACGACTATCTTGAACAAGTTCTAGCTCGAAGCTAAACCAACTAAGGAATTACAAATCGAATTTTACGCTAACGCTCTCCTAGCCTCCATTTCCATGTTCATAAAAAGGGTTGCTAAACGAACCCTAGTTGAGAATTTCAAAGAAGCCAAAACGGTAGAAGTCCCGATGAAATGGTGTAAAGAAGGCCAGGTCTCTTTAGTTAAGAAAGAAGTTCAGCCTCCTCCAAGGAGAGGACTCCTTCTAACTAGACCGCTAGGTAAACAAGTAGAACAGACTCCCGACAAGGGTAATGGAGACATAGAATATTTACAACGCATGGTTAAGAAATTATCAAATGAGATCATAGACATGAAGAGAAACGCAGGGGAAGGAAACCAGGGCCAAAGGCCCTATATCATTTCTTTAAAAGGAACCCACCGTTCAAAGCAATGGAACCTCCCCCAACCAACTTGAATATCGATCTAGGGAATGTCGCATCTGATTCTTTTTGTACTTATCACCAGGAAAACCACTCTGAAAGAGACTGCCCTCAATGGGTAAATGCCATGCATTTGATGGCCATTCGGTTTCTAGACGAAGTCTCCCCAACCGAACAACCAAGCAATTCAATTATGAATATTGCCGATCAAGAAGATATTGATCCACCAGAAGATACAACCATGCTGATATGGGATCATGACCTAATTATGACTTATGACAACATATTTCAGGTTCAAGAACCACCCGTAGAGGTCTCGGTTGTGCAAACTAGGAGTAAAGGTCCTCATGTCTCAAAGGATCCTTTTACCACTCAAACATCAGGGGAAATGTCAACTCCCGATCACCAGAAAAGACCTTTTTCTCCCTGTAAGAACCCTATTAGTATCCATACCCGAGAATCGCCCAAGCTGGAGTAAAACGTAGTTGAAGATCTGAAGAAGTTGAAGGCTAATATATCGGTAATGGACATATGTAGAATCCCTCAGCAAAAAGATTTCCTACTGCAAGCTTTGAAATCAGTAGAAAACCCTACGACAAGGAATGAACAACAAAGAGATCTAAATTCCACAGATCTAGCAAATAAACCAACTATAAACACTTGCTCGGAAGATAAGAAGGGAAAACCTTTTGTCCCACCTTTCCTTTTAACGTTTGAATTTTTCAACAAGAACCTCCACAATTGTTTGGTAGATTCAGGAGCATCTTCCAACGTTATGCCTTTGTCTATCTGCAAAAAATTAAATGCCATTCCTCTACATAGCGACAAACACGTGATACAGCTAGACAAGACCCAGGTCAAAGTCATGGGGGAACTCATGGATGTAATGATCAGAATAGCGACACATCCTAAATTTGTGCAAGTGTTTGACATCATCATGGTAGACATCCCAGAGGTCTATGGGTTATTACTAAGTCGAGATTGTTCTGAGAAGTTAAATGGGTACTTTAGTACAGACTAAGCACACCTTTGGCTACCACTGAAGGGATACAAGAATATGATCATAATCAATAGGGAGATATATCTAAAACATACGGTCACTGATCTAAAAACCCTGAATGAACCCTCATCTACAGATTTCCCTGTGCCGGGCAATTATTCCTGCGATTCCCACTTCAAAAACTTTTCTACTCTCTAATCCGATGTCTCCCTCTCCCAAAACTTTGAAATGGTCTTTCAAGAGAAATCGCTGATACCGACAGAAGACACCCTCTTCTGCCAAGACCCTGCATTACAAACTACAAAACAAGAAATAGGAGAGTTAGAAAGTAATAAGGAAGGAGGAAAGGGCTATTGTTTTTCACAAATTTGGACCATATACTTTGATGGATCTAAATCGCAGGAAGGATCAGGGGCAGGGTGCATCCTTATCGATCCAAAAGGTAAACGTCATTTCCTGTCCTATAGACTAGAATTCGAATGCACCAATAACACCGCCGAGTATGAAGCTCTAGTATAGGGGTTAAAGAAATCCATAGACTTGAACGTCAAAGAATTGAAATTTTTTGGGGACTCCGAGATTATCATTAGACAAGTAAGGAATACTATACACTGCAATTCCCCGCACTCGAAGAACTATCAGCAGGAAGTGCATAGGTTAATGGAGCATTTTGAAGCTTTCAATATCACTGCGATCCCCAGAGCAAAGAACATCCTTGCTGATTCCCTGGCCACAACTGCTTCGAGGCTGTCAGCTCTGGAGGACTATGAAGCCTCCCAGTTCACTATGGAATTTCTCTACAAACCATCGGTGCCTAACAATATCTCTAATTGAAGGTCTTTGAAGGAGATGAGAAGATCATAGACTTCCTAACTAACCAAGACAATTTCAAAGATTTAGCCATCGACGATGAGGTATTCTGAGAACAAGCGATAGAGATTGATCCTCGAATAGGCTATCCTATTGACAGATCAAAATCTCACACCATCCCGAAAGGGATAGCTAATCTAGAAAATCTGTTTGACCTGAAAGAATGCTTTAGGGGGCCTAAGAACGCAAAGACCGACAATTCTTGTCCCTTGCATGAAACTATAAATCTTGGGACCCTGGAGAATCCAAAGAATGTGAATCTCGACAAAACCATATCTAAAGAGGAAAGAAAGGCTTATCTCAAACTATTCAAACAATATCAATATGTCTTCGCATGGTCCTACCGAGATCTGAAAACCTACGACACCCGGATCATTCAACACACTATACCGTTAAAACCTGAGATGAAACCTTTTCAACAAAAGCTATGAAAGTATCACCCATCCCTGGAACCTCTCATGTATCAGGAATTAAAGAAACTTTTAGATGCCAAGATCATTTTCTAGGTCAGGCATTCCGCATGGGTAGCAAATCTGGTTCCTGTGAGGAAAAAGTCTGGAGAAATTCGCTTATGTGTAGATTTTAGAAATCTCAACAGAGCTTCAGAAAAGGACAATTACCCAGTCCCACCATTGGAACAAATCCTGTAGACCATGTATGGCTCAGAGATTTTCTCCCTACTGGATGTTTTCTCAGGTTACAACCAAGTCCTGGTTTCGGAGGAAGATCGTTTAAAAACTACCTTCTGAACCAAGTGGGGAACCTTCGCTTATAAACACATGCCTTTTGGGTTAATCAATGCAGGAGCAACCTTTCAAAGGGCCATGGATGTAGCATTTCAGGGACTAATCAACAAGTGTGTGGTAGTGTATCTAGACGACGTAACCGTGTATTCAAAGAAAAAAGAACACATCCAACACTTAACTCAAATTTTCGAAAGGTGTAGGATATACGGTATACTCTTAAATCCAAAGAAAACCATTTTCAGCGTCGAGGAAGGTAAGTTGTTAGGTCATATTATATCCCAAGCAGGTATTCGCATAGACCTAGAAAGGATTAGAGCCATAGCTCAACTCACGTTACCCCATAACAAGAAAGTTATGCAATCCTTTTTCGAGCAAATAAATTTTGTGAGAAAATTCACTCCTGATTTCGCGGAAATCATCAAACCCTTACAAAATATGGTTCACAAAGATACCGAATTTATGTGGGATGATGAACGAAAGGATGCTTTCAACAATATTAAAACTGCCATATCTCGGGCCCCTGTGCTACGAAGTCCCGATTTCAATAGGGACTTCTTCCTCTATACTTTCGCCTCTGACCAGTCGTTAGCCGTAGTATTGAATCAGAAGGATGATGACAAAAATGAAGCTCCAGTGTCGTTCATGAGCACTAATACCCAAGGAGATGAGCTTAACTATCCTGCTGTTGACAAACAGGCCTATGCGGTTTACAAGGCAGTAAAACACTTCAGGTCTTACATCCTCAAGAACCACACCAAAGTGATTGTGCCTCACCCTGCAGTTCGATCCTTGTTTACTCAACAAGAGATGGGGGAAAGAAGAGGGAACTAGATGGCAGTAGTTCAGGAATTCGACCTAGATATAAAACCTGCCAAACTTGTTAAGGGGAAAGGGTTGTGCAAACTTGCAACTGAAGCCCAGGACCAAGCAAATGAAGATTTCAAATGGGAGAATGAAATGGCATTATGGTTTGGTGAATATTCATACATTTCCCGGGACCCGAGTCTTGGTATAAGAATCTGAACTACCTCCTACACCATGGGGCCTGTCCAGAAAATCTCAACCCCAAGGAAAGGAGAGCTCTCAGGTTAAAATCTGCACAATATCGCCTCATAAATTCAGTACTCTTCCGAATTAATTATGATGGAGTACTCTTAAGATGTCTCGAACGTGAAGATGTAGACAAAGTATTGAAGGAACTCCATGATGGCCCTGCTGGTGGACATTTCGCAGAAAACACCACCACTCATAAGATACTGAGGGCTAGTTATTACTGGTTCACCTTGTTCAAAGACACTCACACTTACGCTAGAAACTGCAAAACTTATCAAGTAAGTGCTGGGAGAGAAAAGAGAGCAGGAGTTCCACTTGAACCCATGACTGCCTCTAGGCCTTTTGAGCAATGGTGGTTAGATATCATAGGAGAAATCACACCAAGCTCTTCAAAACAACACAAGTACATTTTGACCGCAATTGATTACTTCACAAAATGGGCAGAGGCTATCCCTTTGACTCATGTAAACAGAAAAGTAGTGATCCAATTCATATAACAACAACTAATCACAAGGTTTGGTGTCCCTTCTATCCTAGTTTTTTATAATGCAATCTATTTTTCCTCCACCCTATTGACAGAGTTCGCTCTGGACAAAGGAATCATAATCAAGTACTCTACAAATTATTATCCATAGGGAAACGCAGTGGCAAAATCCACTAATAAGAACGTAGTGAGAATATTAAAGAGGATGGTTGTGGATAACCAAAGAAATTGGCATAATCTACTCCATAACACTCTATGGGCCAATAGGGTAACACCCAAGGAAGCTATAGGAAATTTCTTGTACTTTCTGGTTTACGGATAGGAAGCCATTCTCCCAAATGGGCTTTATCTCCCATCTCTTCAACTAGCCCAAGATTCTGGAGGACAACCTTCGTTAGTCATACAACAAAGGATTGACACTCTCCTCATGCCAGAAGAAGAGAGGGAAAAGGCTAAGTCAAAATTCCTAGCTCACCAACAGATAGTGAAAATATGGTTTGATAAACATAAGGCTAAAGAGAAGAGTTTTGAAGTAGGAGACCTAGTCCTAAGGTGGGACAGAGCAAATGAACCAAAAGGGAAGAATTCTAAGTTTCATAATCTGTGGTTCGGACCTTTCCAGGTAGCTGAGAAGATTGGGGCAGACACTTATCGGTTACAGAATCTGAGGGGAGAACCTAATGCCCTCCCAGTTAATGGCCAAGCCCTAAAACAATATTTCCAGTAATAATATTTCATTAAATATAATAATAATAATAATAATAATAATAAAATCTCTTTTGTTTGTATGTTGTTTTCATGATTTCGGTTCTAGATAGATCTTTGCGATTTTGCTCTATTTTCTTTTTGCAGTTTTTTTTTCCGCACTTTTGAAGGTTGTGTTTAGCAAGAAAATGGTTGACCTCAAATAATGCGACATAACGAACTTTGTTCCTAACTCATCGCTCAGAAACAACAAAAGAAGCATCAAGGAACCTACGGTCGCTTTGAAGAGTCCTCTATCCAACCTGCGCAAATGAACAACTTTGGAGAAATGTCAGAAGTGTCTGCTTAGTGGTTTGGTGAGACCATAAGGGAAAGTTGGAAAGCTGAAAAGGACTACATGAATCCGGAAGGCAAAGCTAGCAAAGGATTCACCTTAACCATCTCGCTTTGCAAATTAAACATACGTCATCCTCTCTCACTCGCTCAGGGCATTCTGCCGAAATAACAGTTAACTATAGCAAATGAGTGAACAATGGGAGAGGGTATGTAGATACTTCCATTGGGGCTATAGACGCTCGTTGGCAGTGGAGCAAGGTCTGTGATGTCGGGGTGACTCCGTTGGGGCTATGGACGCTTGCTGGCAGTGGAGCAACACCATAGCAAGTGATCAAAGGTAACTAAAGGCTTCATGCCAGTGAATACTTTGCTAGATTTTTGTCTAAAAGGGCATGAGTCATGGTTACAGGAACGAAGGAGGAATAAAGGTTAAAACCCCATGGGCAGACCCAGAAGCATCAACCGAAGAATTTCAAAAAGCAAGGATAAAAGAGGCTCGGATTCAAAAATAGTTAAGGTCTCCACTTGCTTCTATATCAGTCGAGCCCTAATGAAGGAACAAAGATTCTACTTTCGCCCAGTGAATCGCCATTTGTTGAGCACTCAACACACCCTAAAAGTCTACGTCAAATTTCACTTTTTTGGTACCACTTGATCTCTTGTGAATGTCTAATTCGATCTTAGTATGAAAATGTTGCCTTTGCTCGTCTTTTGTTTTTCATTTTAAGTCTTTTAAAGTTGTTCGGGCAAGCGAAAATCATCATGAATTAACAAAGACTAACATTTGATTAAAGAACCGAGAGGACCAAAATAGCTGAGCCCCGACCCCCATCGGCGTCAACAGACAACAATCTTAATTATGCGACAGGCGCTATGAAAGAAATATCGCCGATGACCGACGCTCATTGGTGTTGGGAAGTTTGGAAGAGAGTAAGCGTCGCGTGAGTAAAGGAAGGATATCACCGATCGCCGACTCCCGAAATGTTATCGGCATCGGGGATTTACGAAGATATAACCTGCAAAGAAACTACGCGCCTGAACAGATCCCTGATACCTGTCGACATCGAAAGTTTTCTAAGAAGGATACCAACGAAAACATACGCAAGGTGTCGCTGATCCCCGACCTGTTCGCTGAGAAATGAGACATGATGGGACGTTTTAGCTCTAAGATACGCTAGATACGACGCATTTAAAGGGTTAATTAATTCCAGGATTGTGCATTAGTTGCTAATTCATGCGTAAACCAAAAGGACTGTTTAAGCCTCCTGATACAATGCATCTCCCTTCGCGCCTCCACCGTCAACCAACGTAGAATTTATTTGCAGAGATTCGACGGTAGGTTGTTTTGAATTGCATCCATTACTCATATTAACTAGTTGATACGACTGGTAGGATCTCTCTTGTTATATTCTTTCGAGTCATTGTGTATGAGCTTATTTTGTGTGCAAAGAAGTTCGAAGCACCCAGAGGATCAAGATGAGCGATCTGGAGAAAGCTTCCAAGGTCAAGTGAGTATTAAAACAACAATTTTAGCAAGCACTACAGGTATGTACCGACTTATGGGTGCTTTACGCTTCAATTCATATTTTTTCATCTGACGTTATTATGTACACATGTCTAAAGCATCGTTTTTAGTTGTAGGAACAATGCCTCCGAAGAAACCCACCACCAGGAAATCCCAAAGGGTGCAACAAGCAGTAGAAAGACTTGAGTACATTGATGCAGTCCAGTAGGGACGAGACAGAGAAGAACATGGCATCCAGATGTTAGGCAAAAGCAGTCTTAATCGCATGAAATGATTAGTCGAGTATTGGGCTAAGATGTCTTAGGACCCACGCCAAGAAATTCAAAAGCAATGGGTCAGATGTGAGAAAAACTGGGGCAAAATCAACAAAGCAATGAAGGATATCAAACTCCCTAATTTCGGCACCCCCGACTACTTTGTCGACTTGTGAGACATAGTCGAGTCGCATGCTAAACAAGATTCACAGTGGGTCGAAGAGCTCGTGAAGACGACCGATGTGGTACCAGGGCAAGCACAATGATTTATGGACCATCTGATTAGAGCTCGAACTATGTTACATCAGTTAAAATCCAGTCTGGCGAAGTACCAGATGCATGCGATGGACATCATAGGGATACATGCGGCTCTGATGGAGTAGAAAAAGTTCCCATGGGCTCAAACCTACGACGATCTGTTTATCAGTTGGTCTGAGTATGAGAAAAGTCATCCTTTCAGAGAACTATCTTGAGTTGACTATTAAAGAAATTGTTAGAAGATCACACCACATGGTGTATTTTGATTTTCTTAAACTACACTTAGCCGTTGTTTTCAGTTGAACCTTAGATTATAAATAAAGACATCAACCAATTAGTTAAGGGTCGATGGTTGTTGCAAGAACTCTTTCTTTCTAGTTGTTAAGAATTATTTTGAAGCTGTTATGAATTATTTTGAAGCTGTTATGAATTGAGAAGTCCCTCTGGACCAAAGACAAAGTTATTTTCATCAAATGCATGTGTGAGTGGACACAGAGAAGAACTATTTCCTATCTCGTTTCATGAATAGATGTAACAAGTAAGAGTTGTCCAATTTATTGTCAAGTTATCTGGTGCAATGTTTTGATGTTCTTTTCTTTAATATTGAAGATGATGAATCGTTGCGTGATTATGTGATGAATGATTATGGTAGATGAATTATTTTGCTTGCCGTTATCTTATTGCATATGTGTTTTCTTTCTGATAATTAGTAATCTCAAACAATAATTGGATGCTCACATGGTTAACGTATTAGTACTAGGCCCGTGGTATAGAATTGTCGTCTGCATGTTTGCGTAGCGGGTTATCCCAAGCTTAGCCTCTTCCCGAGTAGTTAGAACTTAATTCTGTTTTGTTGCCAAGTTGGTTTATATCGGCTTACACCTCACATCGGTCCCACCCAAGAGAAAATACAAAAGAGATAGTCCAAACTAAAGGAAGAGCCTTCACAAGAAAACGTTAAAGCCCATCGATTAATTGGCCGGATCACAAGATCTGGAGAACCATTCCATTCCAAACGCTGCAGAGTATAATTAGGCCTTGGTGGCGGGTTTGGTTCCTACTGTTGAACTAGGGATTTAAGACCCTGTTGGCAGCCCCACATGATTTAGTCGTTTAAACAAGAAACTATACTTTTTGTAGCTGCCTTCACCTTGTCTTCCAAAAATTATCTTTTTGGACGATGACTGGGTTAGTATAGTCACTTAAAGATTTGCGTTTTTGTTTTATTCCATGTTTGATTCATGACTGAAAGCATGAATCAAACATGGAAACTTAATTTCGTATTATATCCCTATTCAAAACATGTTTTTAAAGGTTCATTGTGACTTACATCTACTTCATATTAATACTGGAATGATTTTCCTTTTTGAGTTTGTTTGAATATTGATATAATACCAAGAGTTGGTTTGTATTTTGATTTGTAAACATATCTATTTGAACCCTTTGCAAATTGACCATAGTCATTGCATGAAATGGGAATTAATGTGCAAACATCGTGTCTTGTACTTTACCTTTGGCTTGCATATTGAATTGACAGGCTTTTATTACGAGTTAAGGTTTTGTGTTATGCTTTGTACTCAAAACTTTCATTACTATGAGCACTTAAACTTCATAAACCGAAAACCTTGATGTTTAAACTATGATCGCACAAGGATTTTGCTTGTTTTGTTTCCATGGTATCCGCTCAAACTTGTCCCTATTACTTCTACCATCTAAGCCCACAATTAGCTTGAGTCACCCGTATTACAGTCTGGTCATACTCTCAATGGCCCCTGTTGTTCGAATAGAGTTGAATGGCTCTCAAGCATTGTTGTATCTTGATGATGCGACCGAGGATTTGAAAGCCCAGGGCTGGGATACTTTCATTCAGAATTTCGATGGGTATAACCTTCGCACAACTAAGGAATTTGCCCAAACATTTGAAGGGTATAGGGTGAAAGTTGGAGACATTCAGTTGATGGTGACTGAGGGATTTATCAACGAAGCCACACGGCTCCCATCCTCCGATCAGAAGTGGTTTAAGAACTCGAAAATTGACGAAGTACCCTGGAATCTTTTCATGACCTCCAGAAAGATTGATTGCTGTGAGAAAGGTATTCTTGTTTCTCTACTTAAGGTTATATGGCATGGTCTCTTATCAATTCTTCAGCAGTTTATAACCCGTGAAGGCCATTATGGCCTGGTGTTTCTTTATCATGTGTGGTTTCTTATGCACTTTATAGGTTTCCATCTGAATGTTCCGATTTATTTACTAAGGAGTCTGTACAAGATGTCGAAAAGATATAAGAAGCAGAGCTTTGACTCTAGCCTCTTTCACCATTGTTTAATTAAAATGTTGTTGGTTCGTCGTTTGACAACCCTAGGTGACGATTGGGATGGGTTCTTAGCTCGAAACAGTTTTGTAACAACCACTCCTACAAAAACCCCTATGTTAGATAAGCCTATGATAGAGAAACATGTTAATTTCTCAAGTGACAAGCCAAAATTTTTGGAGGAAAACCCTCGTGACAAGGCAATACCCGATCAGTTTTTGTATGGGCAACAAGATGTTGGTTCTGAGTTTAATGAAACCCCTGAGGATGAATTAATTATTGGCCATAACACTACTGTAAAGTTTGATAGCAAAAACCCTCGCAAACAGTCAAAACATAAGCAAGCAATGTTAGGGTTCTGAAATAAAAGGGCTAGTCGACTCATTTTGAGAAGTCTGCGCAATCAATCTAAGCCTCATTTGAGCTCAATCGATACGATCGAGATCAATGAGGAATCAAATCCAGAAATTGGGGATTTTCTCGCAGAAGAAGATCCAGGTTGTCATAAGTCAGATCCTAATCAGCCATATGACTATGTTAACAATCTCCCACCGTGTCTCAAGGATAGCAAGGGGTTTAATGGTATTAAGCTTGGTCAAGGGTTGGCAACAGGTAGTGTTGATGTTCTTACACCCAACTATACGCTCCATCGACAGATCACTCCTTCTGTGCATTGCGAGATCTGCTTGCATTGGATTGAACAATACTATAATGACATCTCTATTCTACAAGCAAGAATTAAAACTCTCACCAACCATAATGAATTACTCATAAAAGAAAATCGTGAACTCAAAGCAATTGAACAGAGACAAGCCAAGCGCCTTAAGAAGACAAGCAACATTGTGATAAAGAATGCAAACAGTATAAAGGCCGTAATCAATTCTGAGTTATATTGATCCATGTTAGTCATTGGTTTAAATGGTCAAATGGTTTTTTCCCTTTTATTACAGTCATGTTATTTTTTTTTTAAATCAAATCGGTTAAACCTAGATTTCTTTTACCAATATAAGACTGGCTACATAATCGAGATATTCTGTAGCCAAGTCATTTTCATATAAAATTTAGTAATTATGTGTTAATAAAATATCTAACATGTTCCTATTTCGTTTTTCAGGACATGGTATATCTGATGCTGATCTTATGGGATGGAACATGTTCGATCTAGTTGATTAGTATCTCCTTTTGTTTATTTTGTAAATTGGAAAAAACTTTCATAAATTTTTGAAGATATAGTTTGATCATGAGTGGCTCTAGGCCCTCTATATTTGTAATGTTTTTGATCTTATAAGATCTGATCCTATCTTAGGAGATAGGAAGTTTAGATTTCAAAGAACTCTTTAAATACTCTCTATTTTGTAAATGAGAGGCATCTTGGCCTGGAACCAATTATGAATGAATGATTCTCAAGACTTATGGAACAACATACAACTTTCGGCTTTAGTCCACTACAGATGTTGTTGCACTAATGTTTTGATTTATTTAATCTTGATATATTAATATGTCATTTAGCTTTAGACTCTTGATATGTTATGTTTCAGGATATCAATTTTACAATATCATTCATGACTTGTTGTTCCAGATATTGAGACTGTGATCATTTCTTCGATTTGAATATTATGATTTATCTTTGATATTTAATTGGACAATGAAATGAATGTGTTACACTCAGGTTTATCTGACTGTAATCATTTGTGATCATAAAATCACAAGATTAATTTGTATTACCTATTCTGTTATTAAACTTTGGCTACCAGTACAAGTTATGAATTTATTCATAATATTTGCACTATAAGTCTATTGCAGATTTATCTCGTAGGCGTGGTAGCTAGATGTTCTTTATTCACATAGAATCCTAGATACATTTCACGAACTAACATCAGGTTAGCTTCTTTGTGTTTCTAATTTCTGTCATTTATGCATTAGTGAAGCCAGGAATTTTAGATCAGCTTTGACTATCTGTACATATGTGTTTCATAGCCTAGTTAATTCATGATTTGTTATATTTATAGATAGAAAACAAAAAATATTTGAATGTGCTTTCTTTATCTGCTTCTCAAAAGCAATTATCTTTACATTAATTTTGTGAGTTTCTAGTAAAACTTACAACCTATAAATGTTGTTCATAAATGGGACTTTTATGTTTTCTTATTCTGCTTAAACACATTTAAAACAATTATATTAGAGTATGTATATATATATTATAGTTTTTTTTTTTAGCATTAGTTGGTTATTCCTTTCTTTTTGTTTTATTTTTAGGATTTTAGATTGGCTAACAGAGCCATTAAACCTGTCAGAATGAGTTACACCAAATGGCTCGGGTTACTTAGACAACCCCGGACCAAACTCGTTCTTCCAGTTGACGGTTGGTCAATTTACCCCGTCAACAAATGGCGCTAGAAGGAGGGCCTGATTGCAATTGATGGCACGTGGAAGTCATAAGACTCCTCCCCCACACACTCGCTCCTCTGTAGTAACACATAGTCACTCAGACAAAAACGTTACTTCTGAAACAACAACTACCTCAAACGATAATCTTGAGTTTCCCGTGGAACCAATAACACCAGCTCCTCAAGGGGCCGATGTACAAGAAATTGTTTGTCAGTCACTTATAAGGACACACAATGCTTTTTCCCGTATTAGACAATCTGGTAGGCCTCTCAATCAACCTTTAGATTTCTCAGATATCTAAGAACAACTTGAAGGCACTGGTCTGCTTTTAAATCCTTTGGAAGATAATACTACAGATCCTGTCGAAACCCCTACTCTTGGAGTTGGAGTATCTGGTATCTCACCTTCCCCACTTGGTTCATCTCCATCCTCTTCGTGAGGAGAGTCATCTGACAAAGGCAGTTCCTCGTCTGAACCATCTTAACCTTCGACACCACCTACACCCATGGAAAACCAAAACAATCCTGCCAGACCTTAGCTCGATCAAGATGCAGTGGCTGTATCTGGACCTCAACACCCATTACCAAAGCACCCGCAAAAATGGTTACCTAAATTTGATTTGGATTCTAAGCAATTTGTAGAAGATCACATAAAGAAATTTATGTTGGCCATAAGACTCCGAAGTGTAGAGCATGAAGACGTAGTATGCAGACTCTTTCCTTATAATTTTGAGGGTAATGCCTCCACAGGGTATTTCGCCCAACAACCCTAGACCATTGTCTCTTGGGACAAATTCGAAACCTATTTCTTAGAGAAATTTGGAGACGATAAATCCCCCGAAGTCTTGGTTATGGAACTCTGTAGCCTAAAAATGAACCCTAAGGAGAAAGTAAAATATTTTAACCAAAGATTCCTTACGTTAAAGAATCGAATTCCTGCAGATTCAATGCCTGCAGAGAGTCTAATTGTTGCATATTACACCAAAGCTCTACATAATAATATATCAATTTGGGTTAAAAGGTCTAAAAAATCTACATTGTTGGAAGACTTCGAGGAAGTTAGACAAATTGAAAAGGATATAATAAGCTTGAAAGACAATCTCAATAGTGAAACCGAAACAACTTCATCTTCTAAGAAGAAAATAGAAATCCTTACGAGACCTCCCCAAGTCAAAGGTCATCTGGAAACTTTAGACCTGGAAAGCTTGCAGAAAGATTTTCAAAAACTATCAAATCAAGTCATTGAGTTGAAGATATCAGCTGAGGAGGCATCCTCAAGCAAAGGAATTTTTAAACCTCCTTTCAGAAAACCTTTTCCTCCCAATCGACCAAACCAGACCACTGAAGGTCTCAATTTCGAAAGTTTGTAGTACGCCTTGCAAACCATTCTTGAAGCACATGATAATTTTGTTCCTCCTGAAAGTTCAGAAGACATAGTTGAGGAAGAAGTAGCTGAAGAAGAGGACTCATCTCCCAATATCTTTGGACACTTTTCTGACAGTATCTTTCAACCAAACTTTGAAACTGTCCACCCTTACAACATGAGAAGCAAAACACATAGCAAACCATCTTCTGAAATGAGTAATAATGTGCCTCCAAAACAATCAAAACAAGCTGAAATAAAACAGAGTTTAGCAGCCCCAGTCTTAGAATATGACTTGATTGAAGATCTGAAAAAATTGAGGGCTAATATTTTTGTTTACGAGCTTTTGAAATTTCCTCTTATTCTGCAGAAAATGCTTCAAAATATCACAGAAAATAGTAAGAACAACGATCCTAGCAGCTAGAAGACTGCAGAAATCAGTTCTAAAACAACCCAAAATATCCCCACTAAAATGACATCCGAACTTCCGGATAAAAGGGATCTAACTGAAAAAACTGTATCAAATGTAGATAAAATTGTTTCAAGGACAACAATGAAAAATCAACAGAATTCTGTTGTTAACACTCGTAAAAATGTCCCGCCTTTCTTATTAACTTTTGAAATTTTCAATATAAATGTATATAATTTCATGGTGGACTCCGATGCATCATCAAATGTGACGCCTTTATCTGTTTGCCAAAAAATTAACCCAGAATTTCAATCTTCTAGTCTCAAAATCATTCAGCTGGATCGGACGAATGTTAAGGTAATTGGTGAACTTAAGAATGTTCTGGTTAGGTTATCTTCTAATCCTAAGGTTCACCAAATTATTGACATCATTGTTGTTGACATCCCAGAAGTCTATGGTCTATTTTTAAGCAGGGTCTGGTCCGAGCAACTGCATGGTTACTTTGCCACAGACTGGTCTCATTTATGGTTGCTGGAAAACAGACAGCCAAATAAAATCAAGATAAACTGTGAACGCTATCTCAAGCATATCGTGACAGATCTGAATGATCTGAATGAACATTTTACTGCATCCATTGATTCATTTGAAATGCAGGGAATGAACACTTTCTTCGGTAACTTCATGACCAAAATTTCCCCCTTCACGGATCCCGGGCAACAATCAGAACTCATGACCTGTACTTAGTCACCAGCCTTGCCAAATGTGCCAAACACTGTTGACGAAGCTCAAATATGGTCACTGTACTTCTACGGATCCAAATCCAATGAAGGAGTCGGTGCAGGATGTGTACTCATTGACCCCGTAGGTAATAAGACTTTCATTGCCTGTCGATTAGAGTTCGAGTGCACTAATAATACTGCCGAATATGAAGCACTTCTACAAGGGATTAAGAAAGATTTGTATATGGACGTAAGAAATTTAATAGTGTTCGGTGATTCAGAGATAGTGGTTAGACAGGTAAGAAAATCCATACACTGCTTGTCACCACATCTGAGAAGTTACCAAACCGAGGTATGGAGTTTGATACAATTTTTTTTAGCATTTAACATCAATTCCATTCCTAGACTAAGTAATTCTGAGGCTAACCTATTGGCTAATGTCGCTTCTAAACATTTGCCCACAGAAGGTCTTTCTCCGAATGCATTTTCGATTGAATTATTGTTCAGGTCATCGATCCTGGATAACATCACCAATTGGAGAGTGTTCGACGATGATCATTAGATCATCAACTTCTTCCATATGGAGGACACTTTCCAAGGTACAATCATCGATGAAGGCACTCACGCTGAAAACCTCCACAACTTCACGGTAATATCAGATCCTAGATCTCTTGAATCGACGTCTGATCTGGTAAACTCTATTTCCAGATCTGTTGTAAGACTAGAATTTTTTTATGATTTACATGATAAATTTAGAGGGCCAGTCAATTGTAAAACAAACAATTCTCCCTTGACTTATGAAACGATAAATCTAGGGACTAAAGATAATTCGCAAAATATCAATTTGGGAACGAGATGCTCCAAACAAGAACGATATGCCTTTATAAAACTGTTTAAAGAATTCAAGGACGTTTTTGCCTGGACATACGATGATCTGAAAACATTCGATCCTAATATAATACAACATGGCATCCCCATGAAACCACAAACTCAACCTTTTCAACAGAAATTAAGAAAAATGCACCCCAAATTAGAACTGACTGTCAAGAAAGAACTAAATAAATTACTAAATGCAAAGATAATTTTTCCAGTGAGACACACACAATGGGTTTCTAATCTAGTTCATCTAAGGAAGAAAAGCGGTGAAATTCGACTATGTGTCGATTTTCGTAACTTGAACCGAGCGTCTGATAAAGACAATTATCCCATTCCTCCAATGGAACAAATTCTTTAGCAGGTATCTAGTTCCAAAAGACTGTCGCTATTAGATGTTTTTTTGGAATACAACTAGGTCCTCATGTCTCCAACAGACCATTTAAAAACCACTTTTCGTACACCCTGGGGGACTTATGCCTACATGAAGATGCCTTTTGGACTCATAAATGCTGGGGCCACTTTCCAGAGAGCAATGGACATTGCTTTTCATGGCCTCGTAAATCAATTAGTAATGGTCTATCTTGATGACGTTATCATTTTTTCCAGAAACAAGAAAGATCACTTGTTTCACCTTAGGACTATTCTAGAATGATGCCGCAAGTATGGCATATCTCTCAACCCTAAGAAGTCAATCTTTGCAGTGGAACAAGGCAAAATGCTCGGGTTCATAGTGTCCAGTGATGGAATTATTATCGATCCCGAAAGAA
>SNQJ01S0061904.1:55609-68530 GCA_010110895.2 Picea sitchensis | reverse complement strand
ACTAAGAAGAAATGTCATAGTATAGGAGGTCAAAATTTTAGGTTTGTTATATCATCAATTACCACATTTGAAGCATTGATGCTTTTTATGGACTTATCCCTATCCTCCTTATAGACAACTCTTCACATACCTCCTTGAGTCCTTCTAAAAAATAAGTTTTTGGAGGATGTACCTGCCCTCATAGTTATGCAACCCATGTATTCATGGGCTACTTAAGGGACAATCATGTACATGCCAATAAATGCTTAAAAAATATAATTATGCCAAATTAAAAGACGAGTTATGGGTTCGGTTAGTTGCCTAATTCCTTTTACCTGTACTCAACTATCTCTAACCAACTAGAGACCGCATAAAAGGAGCATTTTCCTCATGGAGAAAGGTAATGATACTTTGCACATTTGAGCAAACACCTATCTAGCTATCCTCGTCGAGTCTGTAAGGCCATACATATATTTGTTGCTGTTGGTTTCTTGACCTAGAAACCCTTGTTTCCAGCCTCTTTCTGATCACCAATCTATCTAACCAAGAGTCTCCCATATATTATCTTTGGGCCCGTGGTGAATTTAGTGTCCGAACCAATCCTTATAGCATAATCTGAGGTGGAGGAATCTATGATCTCTTTCAACAAGGCAATGCCACATCAGTCAGGTAAAATCTGTAACTACCTAGTTGTTGTTTATTAATAATACAAAAACTCATTCCTTCAAAGTGTATTGTATTATTATTGCCTATATTTGCAATGCTTTTGTATATGTTTTAGTGAATACTAATTTCTTTGATCTTTTCTGTTATTTTTCATAGAACTAACGGGTATGTATTAGTATAACTACCTCTCTGTATAGGTCTGCTTGTTTAACATTCTTGTAGGTTGTAGAGGGGCCATTGGAAAAGACGAAAGGACTCCAACAATCGGGAACGACATCAACCGTTGGACTCTTGGTGAGTTAATCTTTCTCGTTCACCCAATAGTTAATGATTTCTTTGAAATTAGGTTATTATATCTTCACTCGATATTCTTTATGGAATTAGCTTCGTATATGGTCATTGGTACGCTACAGTAAGCCCCACTATTGTAGGAGATTTTTCCCCGAAAGCAAGATTCTGGTGCACTATACTTTCAGAGATATAGTCCATGGAAGACAAGGTTTGTGACTAATCTTGAAATCAATTATCTTGGAATTTTCATTGTAAATTTTGTTAGTGAAGTTTTAGACTTTGAAATTTTTAGAATCCTGAGCTAGCACAATGAAGTACATGTGGATTTTTTTTAAGATTTTGAGTCATTATATTTTATGATAAATTCCTTGAGGAAGTTAGAGTTTTTGCACAAGTGATTTTCTGATGATTTTAAGATCTTTTTTCGTGGTTAGAAAGCTCGTTTAAAAAAAAAATTAGAGACTTTTTCCCATGGCACCAAAGAAAGATCCAAAAATTAATTCACCACTTAAACCTCCATAAAGCTCCTCCATGACCCATGAATAAAATGAGGATGTACGAAACGAACTATCCAAATTGAACAATCAAATCAACGAATTGAATGACAAGTCAATGAAAAAGGTTGTTTTGATGAATACTCAAACATAATTAGAAAGGAAGATGGATGCAAATAAGGAACAAATGAAAAGAATGATGGAACAATTGGAACATAAAATTGATGGAAAGTTGGAACAAATGGAAAAGAAGATTTTAGAATCCTTAAATGGGAGGTTCCCTAAAATTGATAAGGTGTTTGAAGGGACTCGTGAAAATAAGGGTAGTATTCAGGTTGAACAAATTCCCAATAATAAGAATTTTCCACGGGGATTTAACTCCAATAAAGGAGTTACTTATGGATGGTCTCCAAAAGGAGTGATCCTTATCAAGGTTGAATTAAGGAAGTTTGATGGAACATATGTCTTTACCCAGGTGAACCAAATATAGCAATATTTTGAACTGCATAATATTATGGATGATAAGCAAAGGATTCACATAGCAACTTTGAACTTTGCGATAAAACCAATCAATTGTATCAATGGATAGTTAAAAGGAATCTCCCTTCCTATCATTATACTTAGGGTTTATTTATAAGAGACTTAGAAGCATAATATGGGAAAGTTTGGGAACATGACTACTTCAGTCAATTGACAAGAATCAGACACTTAGGCGATATTGAATATTATAATTCAGAATTTCAGGTATTGGCCACAAGGGTGGATGACACAAGTGATGAAAATTTGTTGGAAGCTTACATGGGTGGATGACATAAGTGATGAACATTTGTTGGAAGTACATATAGGTGGATTAAAAGAAGACATTAAACATGAGATTTTCCTAAAACATCTTGGAAATATTATGGAAGATATGAGATTTGCTTGTCATATTCAAGCCAAGAATAAGGCTACACACAAGTGTACCATTGGATCATATATAGGAAGTATAGATCATTTTGGGGTTCATAAGACAACCATACCTCAATAGAAAAGGTTGAAAGCTCAATAAATAGATAAAAGAAGAGCAAAGGAATATGTTTCAATTGTGACAACAAGTACAGTAAGGGGCATAAATGCGATGAGAAGAATTTATTCTACATAGACTATGAAGTGGAAGAAGATCAAGAATTAGAACCATCACAAGATCTATATCTAGAAGAGACTACTCCAACGATATCTTGTCATGCATTGTGTTGGGCACCAAATTGGGCTATCTTTCTGCTACATTTCCATTACCTTTTTGACCTTTTTACACTTATTTATCTATGTTTATTGTGCTAAATCCGTGAGGTAATTACCCCTACCTTGTCTATTGGAATATTTTATTAATGAAGTGAAGTCACAGAGTTTTGCCTATTTACAGCACTAAAACGATGTTTGACCCCAGCTTTTGGAGAACATGAATCAAGGCCTCAACATCCCGCGACAGATCTGGTGTTCAACTGTTTTGAGAACAACAACGACCAAGCCAAAGGAGGCTACACAACTGGAGTCGTAGATCCCTGAACCATCTTGGGCATTTCATTGATCTTGTCTATCTAGTACTGGTGCCGCTCCAACTAATGTATATTTTTAAGGGTACGGTTACCACGTTTTGGGGAAAGAGGTTGTTCCCCCTTTTGATGTATAAAATACAGTTTATTCCTGTAACTGGGGATGTCCCCATTGAGATTNAAATCATTACCTATTTTTCTATCTTCATCTTTGTTGTAACCAGCGCAGCCCTAATCAGAGAGCTAGGCCCACTCTTCTGATTAGGCGCCGTGTCTTCCTGTGTGTGTTATTTATCAGTTTTATGTGTTATTTAGCAGTTTATGCTTGCTATTACATTACGTTATTTCTTAGCTTATGCTTGTTGTTACAGCGTATGATTCTTATGAGTACCTTTCAGAAGTTGTAGTTAATCCAGTTGACAGTAATGTTTTGAATCTTAAATTGTAAACCCTTGGCCAGAACGAATTGTACTCTTGCCCCTGCATATACCTTGTGCATTGACTTGAAAGGATACGCACTCGGATTGATAAATTGATGTAGGAAAAGCGTGAATAAATCATTCATACCAGGACCCCAACATTTTGGCGCCATTGCTGGGGAGGCTAACAAGGTGCAAGACAACGATCCAGACCAACCAGAGGGTCAATCTCTCGTCCTGGGGAGAGAACGAGTTTTCTCACTCTGCTTCAGGTCCTGAGCATAGGTGATCTTTTTGCTTGTTTTTATTTTTTCTTTTTCGTTTTTGTCAATCTCTTGTCCTGGGGAGGGAGGAGTCTTTTGATGCCCTGCTCCAGATCCCGAGTTAAGATTTATTTCTTTCAAACCCTTGTGTTTTTATTGAAACCCTAGCTTTTACTCTGGGCAGGGAGGAGTCTTTTGACGCCTTGCTTCAGGTTTGAAAGGTATTAGGTCTTTCTTGTGGTGTGTTTTGTTCTTGTCTAGGGGAGGGAAGAGTTCTTTGACACCCTGCTCCAGGCCCTGAACCTTAGATTCTTGTTTTTTTTTTAGCTGCCTTTCTTTTTCATAAGATCTTTTGTCTTGGGGAAGGAATGGTCCCTTGACACCTTACTTCAAGACTAAAGCATTGTAGCTTCATGCCAAAACCCTCACTTGTATGAACAAAGAACTGAATAATGGGGGCAGAGGGAAAGCCCCAAAGAAGGGAGGACCAGATTTGGGAAGAAAGACCTTCATCTAGTAGATTATAGAAAAGGCTGAATCAGAAACATCATCTCGCGCAACCATGAGACCAAGGGCACGAAGAGTAAAGTCTGAAGGACAATCAATAGATCAACTAGTGCTGTCTACAACATTCTTGGGTGATACAATACAACAGGTCCCTCCAGCAGTTGAAGAAACATCTAGTGGCATACCTGAACAAGGAAATCTTATGCTGGCAACAAAGGGGGAAGAGGTCGCAAGCAGAGCCTCGATAGAGTTAGACCACTCCAACAATAGAGAGAAGGTTGTAGCAGAGGGATCAAGTCATCAGAACGCAGAAGAAGGGATCGAAGGAGCATTTGCATCACCAAGGGACCGGGGAAGTGCTGCTAAAGCAACTCGGATCAAAGGGGTAAGGAAGCCTCAACCATCTCCTACAGAGTCTGGTGAAATACCCAACGATTATTGGAAGATATTTATGGCTCCCACAACCTCCATTATCGAGTTTCCAATTGGAAACCTGGGAGTTGGTGCGCCCACTAAGCCTATTCCATTAGCAGCCTTACCAAACTTTCATGGGCTTGTTTCAGAAGATCCCGACACATTTCTATTTGAATTAGACATAGTATGCCGAGGGTATGACTACATGACGGAAGCCCAAAAGTTAAAATTTTTTCCTTCTACACTAAAAGGGACGGCTCTGCGATGGTTCACGGGCCTTGGAGGAAGCACTATTTCCACATGGGATGATATGTAGACAGTTTTTCTGGAAAAATGCCAGGATTACTGTAAATCCCGGAACATTAAGGAATAACTTTTCAAGTTCGCACAAAAAGAAGATGAGAGTTTCGAAGACTGTGTGGAACGATTCAAGTACACCTTACAGAGGTCGGGTCACTTTGACCTGGATAAGGAAATTCTAAAAATTATCCTCCTCTGATCTTTCCGTGAGGATTCAATGGAGCTATTGAACATTGTGGAAAAGGAGAAATCTCTAAGGAAAGCTTCGAAGGTATCTGCGAGTTATGCATTCAGTGCTCAAGAGGACTTGCAAGAAACAAACAAGGGATTCACTCAGTAAAAGGGTCTGGGGCGGAGGTGTTACGAAAGCAGAAATCGGAAACCTGCTAGACAATCTGAGGATGGATATCCTCAGCACCCTGTCAACACAGATGGATACGCTACAAGTAAAGCAGAAGCAACTGGAATTGGACAGGACTATGGAAATATTCTGCCCGACGTGTAGAAAGAAGCATCCAGAGAGGGAATGCCCATTAAACTCCATAGAGGAATGTGCAATCTGTGAGCTAAATAATGCAACAAGCTCATGCCCCTCCCCGCCAGGCCTGAAAGAAATATTTCAAGGAACGGGGAAAGACATGGAGCAACTGTACCTCATGGGGTCTAGAAAGACATGGCAACCTCGACCACCAATGGGAAATCAAGGTATGTACGCAGATCCATCTCAGTATTTCAATAATTCTAATATGAATCCTCAGTCCATGCCCTATCCTCCCATGTGGCCACAATACCAGTTTCCATCGTGGCGGCAGTGGAACCCTCAAACCAGTTCAAGCTCCCCATGGGCTCCAACTTGGCGAGGATCCCTTGCTGGGAAGTTTCCTCAATTGATGCCATAGCAGCAACTCCAACTACCCTCTAATGTGCCTCCAGGTAACCAACCTGCCCGCCCTCAGCTCCCAATCCAACCTGATCCGAATCCTAATAGCAGGGGAGTTCATCAAACTGACATTCTTAACCTACCTTCATATAGCATTTCCACTACAGAGTTGTATGAAATGAATCTACGATCAGGGCGGAAAGTTGATGCTCAACCTCGTCCAGTTACCATGGAATGACTTGACACTGAAGGTAAGGAATCAAAACCAATTAGTAAAGAGCCAAAATAGACTGATAGAAATCAAGCATCTCCTGTAAAACAACATCAATTTGAACCACCTTACCCAGAGAGACTAACTTTAAGTAAATCAAGCCCTCAAGCTGAATTTTATTTATTAGGAGAACTGCAGAATTTATTTGTTAAAATTCCCTTGTTACAAGCGATGAAGGATGTGCCAATATATGCAAATACTCTTAGGGAATATTGTTCAAGGAAATCTGCATAGAAATCCAAAGACCCCCTTACCATTCATGTTATGGGAAAATTATCAGATTTAATGACGGGAAAGTCAATGCCTAAAAAGTATGGAGATCCAGGGAACCCAATTCTGACAATACAGATTAATGGGGTACATATTCCGAATGTGCTGGTAGACCTGGGTGCTGCCATCAATGTCATCACCACTGAAACCATGCATGCATTAGGTCTTCGTAACTTGAAACATACACCTACAATATTGGAATTGGCAGACCGATCCACAATCAAACCTGTAGGAAAGTTGGAAGATGTAACAATTTCAGTAGATTCATGGAACTATCCCATAGATCTTCTGGTCTTATAGACACAATCTTCGGTGGATGACCATCCTTTGATCTTGGGTAGACCATGGCTAGCTACTGCAGATGCTTACATTGGGTGCCGATAAGGGCACATGGTTATTTCCAATGGGCACAACATTAAGAAATTAGTGTTATACCCACCTGCAGAACCAAACCCGTCCATAAAACCAATAGGAAGCAAGAAAATTTTACCTGGGAAAGAGTCCGAAGCAGAAAATGAGGAATTGAGGCCAGTTCTCACTATTGGACAAGCCCTTCAGTTGAAAATAGAATCAGAAGATGATGTAATTACCTCTTTTATGGATGACCCTTGCTCCGTTTCTGAAACAAATCAACAATTCCTAGAATCTGTCTTAAGCTGTGAGAGTCAGGAAACAATTGAAACAACAGAAGGATTAGAGCAACTACCTGTTGATGCACCTATTGAAAGTGTTCCAGTAGAACTAGAACAAGGAAAAACCCTGAATATTAATCCAGCCCTGTCAGAACCTCAGAAGAAGCAACTTGTGGATATCCTTCGGAAACATAAAGAGGCCTTCGCCCGTGATTATACAGATATGAAGGGGATCCCTACTAATTCATGCACCCATCATATATATATATTAAGGAGGATTGTCATCTCGTGAGACAACCTCAGAGAAGGATGAACCCCGCACTGAAAAATATCGTGAAAGAAGAACTTTAGAAATTACTAGACGTAGGTTTTATTTACCCCATCTTAGATAGACAATGGGTCTCTCCATTAGTAATGATCCCTAAGAAAAATGGTAAATGGCGAATATGCGTGGATTATCGAGAATTAAATAAGGCAACACAGAAAGATAATTTCCCTTAGCCATTTATTGATCAAGTTCTGGACACATTGGCTGGAAAAAAGTTTTTTTCCTTCCTAGATGGGTTTAGTGGGTATAACCATATCCAGATAGCTCTTGAAGATCAGGATAAAACCACTTTCACATGCCCCTGGGGAACATTCGCATACCGGGTCCTTCCTTTTGGCCTGTGTAATGCTCTTGCAACGTTCCAGAGGGAAATTTTGGGAATCTTCTCTGATTTGATAGATAACAGTGTTGAAATCTACATGGATGAATTTACTCCATATGGGGATTCATTTCTTGAAGGGTTGAAAAATTTCGAAAAAGTTCTCGAAAGGTGTATACAAGCGCGTGTCTCGTTGAGTACGACAAAATGTCATATGATGATGGAAGAAGGAATTGTTCTGGGACATTTTCTCTCAGCTGAAGGAATTCGGATGGACCTAGCAAAGACAAAGGTAATTCAACATTTCTCGACACCCAAAACGCCCATGCAGGTACGCAGTTTTATTGGTTGTGATGGCTATTACAGGCGTTTTATAGAAAATTTTGCTAAATTAGCACATCCACTTTTTCAATTGCTAACAAAAGATTCAGATTTTGTGTGGACAGAGGACTGTGGTGCGGCCTTTATGAGAATTAAGGAATTGTTCTGTAGCGCTCCAATCCTTAGAGGGCCAGACTGGGCATTACCTTTCCATATTAAAACAGATGTTTCCCAAACAATGGTTGGTGCAGTATTAGGACAACAAGAGGAAAAAATACCATATGCAGTTTACTATGTTAGTAAGAATTTGGCTCCGACTGAATTAAACTTCACAATGACTGAGAAAGAATTCCTTGCTGTTATTTATGCCATCAACAAATTCTGGCACTACATTACCGGGTATCCTACCTTTGTGCATACTAATCATGCAAATATCAGGTATTTAATGAATAAACCTGTTACCCCTGGTCATATCACAAGATGGCTCTTGCTACTACAGGAATTTGATATCACGATAGTAGATAAACCAGGGAAGGACAATGTGGTTGCAGATTTCTTATCTAGGATAGAACATGAGAGTAAGGATACACCAATTGAAGATAATTTCCCAGATGAACATCTTTTTGCAGTATCTGTTAACACTCTGTGGTATGTAGANATCACGATAGTAGATAAACCAGGGAAGGACAATGTGGTTGCAGATTTCTTATCTAGGATAGAACATGAGGGTAAGGATACACCAATTGAAGATAATTTCCTAAATGAACATTTTTTTGCAGTATCTGCTAACACTCCGTGGTATGCAAATATTGCTAATTATCTTGCTTCAGGGAAGGTGCCTCGACATCTGTCATATAAAAAGAAAAGGAAGATTATTCACCAGAGCACCCGATATTCATGGATGGCAGGATATCTCTTTCATACAGGGGCTGACCAACAGATTCAGCGTTGTGTGGCAGAAGATAATATCTATGAGATACTGAAGGTTGCACATGATGGACCCAGTGGAGGACATTTTGCAGATAAAAGAACAGGTCACAAATTGCTGCAAATGGGATATTACTATCCCTCCATCTTTCGTGATGCCCGAGACTATGTCCGAAGGTGTGATAGCTGCCAACGGATGGGACAACTTGGGAAAGTAGATGAAATGCCTCTACAACCCCAGATAGTCCTTGAACCATTTGAGAAATGGGCCATTGATTTTGTTGGACCCTTCAACTCACCTTCTCATTAGAAAGCTTACATCCTGGTCTGCACTAATTATGTAACTAAATGGGTGGACACCAGAGCGGTCACAAGAGAAACAAAACAAGTAGTGGTAGACTTTCTTTTTGAAGAAATTTTTGCCCAATACGGTACTCCAAGGGAAATTGTGTCGGATGGAGGATCACAGTTCACATCTCACATGATAGGAAAGCTGATGCAGAAATATGGAGTCAAGCATAGAGTGACAACCCCCTATCACCCCCAGGCGAACGGGCAAGTAGAAAGCACAAACAAGGTATTGGAAAATATCTTGACAAAGACAGTAGCAAGTCATCGCCGGGACTGGGCACAGAAACTTCCAGAAGCTTGATGGGCGTACAGAACAACATGGCGAAACACAACTGGGTTTTCACCATTTGAATTAGTCTATGGGAAAGTCCCCTTATTTCCAGTGGAATTTGAGATCAGTACACTCAGGACAGCTCTAGAAGTAGGCTTAGACCCATCAGAAGCACAAAAACACCGACTGGAACAGTTGAATGAGTTAGACGAGATTCGGTTAGTAGTTGTCCAGAAGACCACTACTGTTCAACAACAAAGAATGAAGTGGCATGATAAATTTATCAAAAGTAAGGTGTTTCATGTGGGAGATTGGGCATTACTTTACGATTCCCGATTTAAGGATTTCAAAGGCAAGCTTTGCACTCACTAGATGGGGCCATACCAAGTAGACGCAGTGTTCGACAATGGAATGGTTAGATTAATTACAATAGATGAGAATCATACCTCGTTCTTAGTAAATGGACACCGTCTAAAACTATACCACCGTCCAGCCTCTAGAAATGCCTTTGTCAAACACCTCTCTGACTCATCTGATTTAATGATTGTTGGAATGAAGGACACTCTCACTTTGCCTTAAAAAATAAAATAAAAAATAAAATAAATTTTTTACTTGTTTGTATTATTGCAGGGATAACAAACGAATATGACCAGGAGAAATGTAACACTTGGCAATGTTACTCCACCAGTACTGCTATAAAGACGTTGTTGTTACTCCACTGGTGTGCACTGATTACTTCATGAAGTGCCGTTACTCTGCAACTGCCATTGCTCCGCCAGTGCCGTTACTCCGCAACTGCCGTTACTCCGCCGGTGCTGTTACTCCGCAACTGCCGCTACTCCGCCGTCGCCGTTATTCTGTCGTTACTGCTACTCACTGTTACTGTTACTCCTTGTTTCCATTACATCCTGTTGTCATTACTCCGTCAGACCTTTTGCTGCTACTCCACCATAAGGTATCCCCCCAGGTACGTCTCCGCTGACTTTAGTAGTTTGTCCAGGGTTCCATTGATTATGGAAAGAATTAACCCAAATCGACATTCCAGACGAGGGAACGGATCCCTGCCAAGAATTCCAAGGCCCTGATGCGGAAGAAGTTCCTAGGTTTGCTCCCTGTGTAGGAATAGTACCCTGCATAGGAATAGGTTGTCCAAAACTGGGATTGCCCCCAGTCGGGAACGCAACTGACGAGAAGGCGTTGTTACCAAACGTTCCGATCAAAGAAAATGATGTTGAACCTACTGGCATATTATGCGAAGGTGGTCCTTGACTCCCCGCTCTAAATAAACTATGATGTGTAGGTTGCCCGACAGATTGCTGATGCGAGCCACCGAGTGAAGGGGATGAAGGAGTTATATGACCTCCTTTGTAAGGGAAAGCGTTAAAAGGAGCAGGAGTGCCCCCCATGTGACCTTGCAGAGGAGTGCTAGAGCTCCCTGCCTCCAGACCTGAAGTCTGTAAAGTGGAGTAGGAAAGTACATGACTTGTACCCGAACTAGGCATCCCGTATGAGAACGGAGGGCTGGTCGCACTTGGTGTGATAGGGGTTGTGGCCGCCGCCAAAGACGGGAGCGGACCACTGTGCGATGTAGAGGCGGTTGAGACCATGGTGGCTCAGACCAGTGACAGTGGGTTAGGAGGTGAAAACTCTCCTGTGGTGAGGACCGTAGTGGGAATTGAAGAATTCCCAGAAGGAGTAACAACATTTGTTTCCATTGCTGCATGCAACACTGTCTGGTAAAAGTAAGGATGAATCGATACGATGATTGGTGTTGAAAGATTAGTGGTGGAGGTTTCAACCAGACCAAAATCTTGCGCTCCAAGGTCTAAAATGGTCGATTCCTCTAGGTGTTGGTCGGGCACAATTTCTTGTGACCCGACCGCTTCAAAAGACCCTTGTTGGTCTAGCTTTCGCCTTAGTGGTGGCGGGGGTGGCTCTAGTGTAATCGGCGGTAGGCCAAGAAGCCTTCGTGACCGGCGGAGCTCGTGATCTTCCACTGTGTGAGAAGATCAAAGACACACTAGGGTAGTCTAACCGTTCAAAAACAACACGCGCTAACAAAGTCCCTAGAAGATAAGACAGGCAAACACTAAATTAATTGGAAGAACAGTTACAAGAACCAACACTAGAGCAACTTACCAGTGCAAGTGCAACTCGAAAACGGAAGCACCCTCCAGGTATACCCTGCAAAGCATGGCCCGATGTCTGTCCTAGGTACTGTGGTATACCCTCGTAGTCACCTGTGTATGTTCCTAAAAAAGATAGGCAACTAGGTTGCCAGTGTGCGAACAGTCACCAGGCGGGTATAGTGGAAAGTCGGGTAGACCACAATGAGCAGGGTATCGAGCCCGAAACCTGTCAAGGTTATCAAAAGCAAGTGGTCCTGAAGAAAAATGAGGACCTCGAACGGATTCGAGACCCATGAAGCCTTGTGGCAAATGCAATCGACGGAATCCCAAAACAAGCCCTCTATATGTGTTCTCCACTACGATTGGTCCAACTTTGGAGGGGTTATCTCCTCTACCTTTCCGCACGCGACCTCGTGTTTATCCCCTATGTTAGAGGGGGGTCCCGGATAACTTTCACGATACTGGACTTGGACACTCCCTAACTCAGACTCCAATGTTTGATTTTAATGGCCTTGAAGAGTTTCCTCTCCAACCTAATCCAAGGCCCTAATCTTGAACTAGTTGGTTAACCCTACAAACATAAAAGTCTAATAAATTTTAGATTTAGCATTAATTTTATGGCTTTTCTTATGTCAAGGGGTATGAAAGTGAAACTGATGATGTGTAAAAGATGAAAGTAAAAGGAATAAAAAGCTAGAAACAAAAACTTTCACTTAATACAAAATTTCAACAACTTTTCAATTTTTTATAAATTTTCTAAGATTTTTGGACTGCAAACTCAAAAATAATTTCACTCGACTACGAGCTACTTATGATCTAAGTAAACTGCAAAGAAATTATGAAATAAAAGACTTTTCCCTGGTTAATAATGTAGAATCACACTCTTCAACCAAACAAGAAAATGAAAGAGATTTTTATTTTTTTTATTTAAATGCTGATAAAGCAAAAAGGAAAAATATCAACAAGTAAAAAACCAAGAAAAACAATTATGGCCTAATCGCATATCGTAAAGAATCACTTCAAGAAATCACACACTAGCAACTTAAAAAATGACTCTCACACTTGTCTAAAAACCTTAAATTTTTTTTTTTAATGACAACTTTTTAAGTGAAAAAGAAAGATATGGTTAAGATCAACCCTAAGCTACTGACTGCTAGGACAAAGATTCAAAAACCTGAGAGGTATAACTCTTGTCAAGGGAAAGGATGGTTGCCTTACCCTCAACAAAAACTATCCTGCACAAGCACGCTACTGATAATCCAACAACAAGCGTGTGAACGCGAGCTGTATAGAGCCAGAGGGCGTGTACACGTGGGCTGACCTTCTACAGGCCACGTGTATCTCTAAAAATCTGAAA
>SNQJ01S0061904.1:26839-55550 GCA_010110895.2 Picea sitchensis | reverse complement strand
CACTGATATTGATAACCAGGATCTCCTGAAGGCTTAGACACTCTCTTTAACAGAAACAACAAACAATGTAAGGAAAAAAATTGTAAAACAAACCAATCTGAGACAAGACTGCAAACAACCAAGACTTAGAAAGAATTCCAGAAAACCCTTGAGAATGTCCGATTCTGACAGGGAAGAGGATGACTGCCTCAAAAAATTTTCTGGACTCTACACGCTACTGCTACTTCTTCAGCTAGTGTTTACACGTGGGCTGTAAGAGAGTAGGGCGCGGGTACACGCGTGCAGACCTTATACAAGCCGCGTGTACCTCTGTGTGTCTCGAAAAAACACAGTCAAGTAAATAATAGAGACAACTGGTATGGGAAACCAGACTCTCTGCTAGCTCAGACTTTGCATAAACTAAAATAAAACAGGCAAGAAAACCAGTCTTTTAAAACTACCCAAAAAATAAAATTCCAGGAACCCTAGAGACTCTCCCCAGTATGGTCGCCAATTCTATTGTGAGGGAAATCCCCTTACGGACTAGCAAATAGGGTTATCTTATGCATGCAGATATGACCAAAAGAAATCTACTTTCTACCTTCATCCCCAGACTTAAACCCCATTCCTTTTCGACAAATACACGGTTTAGACCAACATACCTTGTTCTGGATGTTCGATGTCGATCCTTCTTCATGCTTGATCACTTGTTGGCAACTATCCTCTCAAGATTGACCTGTGTACAAAACAAGCAACAAATGACACATGCATTTTACCTACAGACTAATGGGTTAGAGATTCAAACATCTATTTACTGAACTATGAAGAACTCATATAGTGGGACGGGAAAAGAATTTCTTTATTATTAACTTTAATGAATCAACTTACAATGTCGAGACTGGCCATTGCTCCACGAATCCTAATCCTGGGCTCCTCTTCAAATGTCCTCCAACTTCTTTGCTTTGTATCTCTTCTTGCACAAGGATGGCTAAAGGGTTGGGAAAATGGGAATATGCGATTGGGCAGAGTTTCTTTACTCTATTTCTCCTCCTCCAAATGGGACCCCTAACCCTTCTTTTATAGGCTAGAAGAAGCTAGGTATTTGGACGAACCCTTGGCCATGCATGGCCGAGAGTTTCAGTTAACTCTCCCAAAGCTGTGTGTTCTGTCGACAACTTTCCTTTTTTCGTGCTTTTGTCAGTCCACGTGGGCTGTTTTAGGCCAGCTAGCGTGTACACATGTGCAGTAATGGAGTAGGGCGCGTGGGCCCTTATAAAAGAGGTTTTTTAAAGAGTTGTTTAGCAGTGCTTTTGGTAAAGAAGGGATCTGAGATGGCTTGATGCCAGGTAAGCATGTATGGTGCAAATTAGGGTTATAACAAGAGGAAAGAAAAGAAAATGAGAAAATAGAAATAGAGGGGAAGCCTAAAAGGGGTTTAACAACTAGCTCCAATTGTGGGATGATAACCCCCTATAGGTTGTCAAGATTCCAGAATCTCATGACTAGATGTTTATCCTTTGGGAAATGGAGTCAAGACAATGAGGATGTATAAAATAAAATTAAAATTTATGTACAAAGAAAAGAGAACGTCTTAAGCGAAGAAAATTTTCAGGTGTTTCCCGTTGATAGGAAACATTAACATATTTCCTTTCATATCTTTAAGCATGTATAAATTGAAACCTAGAAGATTCTCAATGAGTTAAGGCCCAATCCAGAGTGCCTCAAATTTTGTATGCATTGACGACTTTTCTTTTACTTTGTTCCAGAGAAACATCAATTCTCCCTTTTGAAAGTTCTTGATTGTTGCACTTTGATCAAAGTATTTATTAACATTCTGTTGCCTCTGTGATATTTTATGCAAAGCCTCAATTCTTTCTTCTTCTAATCTCAATAATTGATTCAATCTCTTTTGTAGAGGGGGAGTATCTTCAACGTCCTCCAGGTTGACTGCATAAGTCAAGGCATTCAATTCAATGTTGATTGGCATCTTCACTTCCTTTCCATAAACCAACATGCAAGGAGACATCCTAGTGCTATCTTTTAGAGTCATCCTACTTTCTCATAAACCATCTATCAAATTCAAGTGCCAATTTTTCTGATTTCGATCGATAGTCTTATTTAGGATTTGAATCAGTGTCTTAGTTGTAGACTCGGCAAGGCCATTCCCTTGTGGATAATAATTTGATGATTGTCCCATCACAATGCCATATTCTCCGCAAAATTTTGTGAACTTTGATCCAATGAAAATTGAGCGATTGTTTGTAATGAGTTTCTCTGGAACACCAAATATTGACAAGATATTATCCCTGAGAAATTTAATCAATTATTCAGAGTCAACCTTTTTCAATGCTATTGCTTCCTGCCATTTCATGAAATAGTCTGTAGTAGTAAGAATATATAAGTGCCCCTTACTTGATTTTGGATTTATTGGCCCAATAGCATCCAACCCCCATTGTGTGAAGTATTTTTCTACTGATATGGGTTTCAAAGACATTGCAAACCTCTTCATATTTCCTGAGAATGGTTGACAGGGAATGCATTTTCTTACCATCGCATATGAATCCTTGAAAACTGATGGCCAATAATATCCGACTCTTATTATTTTATGTGCTGTAGTAGTATATACAAAATGTCCTCCACATATGCCATCATGAAATTCTTGTATTAGTTCTTGAGCCTTCTTTTCATCAACACACCTCAATAACTTGCCATCATAGTTCCCTCTGAATAATATTTCAGGAATCGACACATACTGACTTGACTTCATATTTAAATCTCTTCTTTCCTTTGGAGTCATGATGATGGGAAATTGTCCAGATTTTAAATAGAATACAATGTCTTTGTACCACTTCAAACCAGATATAGGTTTTCCAATTGAAACTGAACTTACTCCATTCGGAGAATCACTATCCGCAATGAGTTTGCACAATCCTTGCCCTTTGACTGCTTTCAAAGGTTTGATTTCAATCTCATATTCTTGAATTTTTTCCAGCCAATTCACCCATTTCCCTTCTCTTAGTTGTTGGTTTAAAAGCATCTTTACTGGAGAGGATGGAACATATGCCATGCCATGAGAATTTAAAATATAGGTATGAAAATTTGCTACTGCTTTTATGAGAGACAAGGCTTGATTCTCCAATTCTGAGTATCTTAATTCATAGTCATGGAGGGTATTACTCATAAATTTGATTGGTAACTCTTCACTCTTAACATTTCTTTGAGTAAGGACTGATGCTACAACATTTTCTGTAGCAAACGAATACATAATAAAGTCTCTTTGAAAATCCATACTGATAAACACCAGTGCTGTAGTAATTGCCTTTTTAATGTTATTAAAGGCCTCCTGTGTATCTGAAGTCCACTCGAACCTTTGATCTTTCTTTAACAATAAATTAATCTGTTTTACTATGTTTGCATAATCAGGAACAAATCTCTGAACAAAATTTATCTTTTCAAAAAATGATCGGACTCCTTTCTTAGAAGATGGAGGATTGAGTTCATTGATATCCTTCACCCTTTCTGGGTCAATATAAATTCCTTCTTTACAGACAATATGCGCCAACAACTTGCCTTCAACTACAACAAACAAACATTTCTTTGGATACATAGAAACCCCATACACTATACATCTTTCAAACACTTTCCTTAGATGATGAATATGTTCTTGCCTTTGAATGGATAATTAGATCATCCTGGTAATCCACCATGAATTTTCCTATCAAACCTTCAGATGCGTGGTCCATAGCCCTTTGGAAAGTGGCTCCAACATTTTTCAGGCCAAATGGCATCCGAGCATACGCATACGTATCCCATGGCGTTATGAAAGCCATATTAGGCCTATCTTCCTTTGCAATTAAAACTTGGTTGTATCCAGAAAAGTTATCTAGCATGGACATACAAGAAGATCCAATGACCTATTGAAGAAGGAATTCCATGTTGGGCAGAGGATAATTATCTTTGACACTTTATTTTTCGAGATCTCTAAAATCTACACACATACTAATCTCCCCAGTCTTTTTCCTCACAACCACTAGATTTGAAAGCCATTCAGAATGTCTAGTGGGATATATTATTCCATCTTTCTTCAATTTTTCCAACTCTATCTTCACCAACGGTTTTAATTTTGGATTCATCATTCTTATTTTCTGCTTAAAGGGCTTTGCTCCTTCTCTTAATGGAATAATATGCTGAAATATTGATTTATCATAGTCTTTTAGATCATCATAACTCCAAGAAAAAACATCAAAATATTCTTTGAAAAGGGAAATATATTGATCAAGTTCTTCATATGTACAATCAACTCCCAAGTTTATGTACTTCAGGGAACTATCAGTCTCAATATTGACTTTCTTCGTTTCTTGCACTTTTCAGACTGATACTTCTTCATGAGACTTTTTGTATGATCATCTCTTGTGAAAAGATATTCATATTGGACACAATTCTTTGGGACAAGAGAAATATTATCATCTTCATCTTCATTTTCATTTGCTATAAAATCTTTTAAGTCTTCGTCATTTTCAAACACTTGAAGATAATTTTGGTTATCTGGGATTGAGGGTCGAAAAAATATTTTTACTTGAAAAGATGTTTCACTCTGAATGTCATGTGGGTTTGACAATGAAGTGGCCAATGCTAAAGAATATGAATTTTGATTTTTATCCCTTGGAATAAAAGAAATATTGAAAGAGCTAAAGGTCTCCATTAATTCATTCACTCTTTCCAAATATAATTTGAGCCTTTCCTTTTTAATCTTATACTTCAGAGTGATTTGATTTATTACCAATTTGAATCCCCAGTCACAATCAAATGCTCAATCTACATCTCCAATGCGTGGATCATTCCTTGAATTAAGGCTTCATTATTTGTACAAGGGAACTCAAGTATGATGGCATGTGGGTATATGATCTTCCTGGGTATTTTGAGTACAATCCCAATTCCACTCCCTGAGCTTGAACAAGCTCCATCAAACACAATTCTCTAATAGCCAGTAAATCAATTCTCTTCATTTTTATATCCTCGATTTGCTCCATATCAAGGATATCATAGTTCCCAATACTAACATCTATATAATCTTCCATCAACTTGTTATCCTTCTTCTTGAAAGAAAACAATCTCCTAGGTTCACGAAGAACCTTGATCATTGCTCCATCTTTGTTAGGTAACATCATACAACTTCCATCGTTCATTATATAGCCACCAATCATGGAAGACCAATATTTTCCAAGGACAACTCTGTATGCTGGAGGTAGATCCACCACCACAATATTAAAAAGTGTAATGATATGAGGAGCGACGGTAATCCAGGCATAAAAATCCTTAATTTCTCCATAAGTTGGTATCTTCCTGGAATCAATTGTGTATATGCTTTCTCCTATTTCATATTACTTGGTGCAGCTCATGCAGAGTGCTTCCATCACTACCAAGGGCATGATGTTGTTTGTCACACCAGAATCTACCAGACAATTGTGGAGCACGACGTCATGGTTTTCTATTGAAATGTAGAAAGGTGGAACTTTGCCTCTTAATTTCACCATTGATGTATTGTGACTCTGCTTCGGGTTTGCAATTATTGCTTCAATTCTCCCATCTAGCTCATCCAACAATTTTAGAATGTTTTCCCTCTGTTGAGGAATTTTTACTACTTCTGTGAAAGGCAGAGTAATTCTTAACTTGCTTAGATCATCAACAACATTATATATCATATGAAGGGGATTGAGCGTATTTTGTTGCTTTTTGACTTATGTGATAGTTGTTTTACTTTTATCACTCTCTTTATCTTTATCTTTATCTTTATCTTTTTCCTTATCTTTTTTAGAATTCTCCTTATTCTTAACCTTATTTACATGTGCCCGTGTTTGGACAACGTTTTCTTGTTAGATAAGATTTTCTTCACCTTCTTCAAATATATACATGGATGTCTCACATCCATCCGTATATACAGATTCAAAAACTTCTTCTGGCAAATAATCGTTTTCTGGTTCGACCATTTGTTCATTGTATGGCTCATCAAGTATTACTACATTCAAAGTTGGATGTCTCAGAACCTTCTGTCTTTGTTGGTTTTCGACATTTTCAAACCTCGTTCTTTGTTCTGAGGCAGGGTTCCTTCTTTGTTCTGGGATCAACATCCTCAGATTAAGCATGTAATTATCATTCCTTATAAACCTTGTTATTTCATTTGCATTTGTCTAATGGTTTTGTTCATCTACGCAATCTCGATTCTTTGCTTCATCTCCTGGGTTGCTACAGGATCTGTCTTCAAATTCAGAATTGTTCCTTTAAATATTCCTCCACCGACTGCCTGATTTTCACCAGGTCATGGATTTTTCTCTTCATTCTTTTTCGAACTAGATGCTCCTTGATCAATAAGGTTCAAATTATCCATCTGCCTTTGTACTCTTCCAAGGATAATGTCAGGGTCAATGCCTATTTTAATCATGGTTTCCTCCATCTCTGTAGCTTTGGTCATTGCTTCATCCAAAGTATCAATTTGGGAGGCTCTAATAATGAACTTCACATTGGGTGGCATGGCATTTTTAAGCAACCAAGTATTATTGGATCATTAGGCCTGTTATCGTTAGGGATCTTATTCAATGTTTTATTGAGTCTGAGATTGAAATCTCTTATCCTCTCATTTTTCTTTAGACAATTTTGGGTGAAAATAATAAGAAGAGTATGATACACGACTGGGGGAACGAACATATTCAAGAACATAGCCTCAATATCATCAAATAAGCCGATCGATATTGTGGGCAATGTTTTGTACCATTCATAAGCTTGGCCCGACAAAGTTTGGAGAAATAACCTTACCATCACATCGTCATGTTCAACAAGATGGGAATCACAAACATCCAAAAACAAATCAATATGTCTTTTAGCATCAATTATTCCATCTCCAAAAAATGTTTTCAAAGTACCTTTAGGAAGAACAGGGAGCTCATGTTGTTCGCCTCGCAGGTCGAGGGGGGAGTCTCTTATCTTTCTTAGGTTTCTATACCTTTGTCTTTCTTCATGTCTCCTTTCCTCTCGCCTTTCTTCTCATCTTTCTTCATGTCTTTTTTCTCACCTTTCTTCATCTGTTTCTTCACATCTTTCTTCTCTTTTATCCATGTCTGGAAGTTTATTCTTTTCTTCAAGAGTATGCTTTTCAATTTTTGAGGTATGCAACTACTTTCTTTTGCTTCTAGTGAATGGTCCTCTGTATTCATCCAACTTCAATTTCGCCTTGCTCTTGTGCTCTTCGAGCTTGTCTTTCCTTTCTCCGGTCTTGTCTTTCGTCTCTTCTTTGTCTTCGAATAATTTCTCTTTCTTCTTCTTGAACTAGTGTTTCCCAAGACCTTTCTAATTCTTCTCTAGTTCCAATTGTTGTTATTACAAGGTTATATAATTAATGCAGAATACTTCGTTGGTTATTCAATCCAATTTCTAACTGGGGCTAGCTAGATTGAGGCAAAGTCATATAATTTTTATGGTGTAAAACCAGATCTAAATCTTCAATTTAGTCCCCAGTATGGTCGTCAAAAGTGTTGATGATTGAATCTGTCATGACTAAAATAAAAACCTCACAAGGATATGAATCCTCCTGCATTTTTAAAGAGGTGGTACTCTACTTTGGCTTATGATATTCTTTGTAATTTCGGATCAAGAATAATATAGGACCCTAATATAGTCCAATGTTTAATGCTCAAGAAAAATCAAAATGCTGAAAAGTAAAAGAGTATTTATAAAAGAGAATTCCTGAGAAATGGACCAGGAATATCACATATAACACATTACAGAAAATAAATAAAATATCCTCACATCCATCATAGTGAAAATAAAGATTCTGATCACATTCAAAATAAAAGAAGATGGCCCATTCACATAAGAGAACTTTAATAGAGTAATACTTATAGAGCTCAAAATAATATTATGATAGACCAATTTCAAATAATTTATACTCATGACTTAGAGTTATAAAATACAATCAAAATTGATCCCAAATTAGTTCTCTGGGATTTCTCAAAAATAATAATGTCTGTTACAATGCATTGAAATTCAAGGCATTTATCCAAAGGACTGGGATTGGGGCTCCCACGGACCATAAAGAAAACATATATAAGAAAGTAGGAAATAAAAAGATGAACATGGGCGAATGTCAAACAATAGGATCTGGTAAGAAGAAAAAATAAAGTTTATCAAGATTCGGTTATACTTTTCTAGTTAAAAAAGAAGAATAAATGGATGAAAACTAATAAGGGAAGAATTATGTGATCAATATGGACTTACTATGATGGTATCTCCCATTTGATTTTCTTGTTGTTGTTTCTTTTGTACCCTTGCTTGTTGGGGTTTAATTACCGGTTGTAACTGCTTCTGTTGGAATTCCAGAGATCTTGGCAAAAATATAACTCTCTCTCTAGAGCTGCAATATGTCGTGCAGATCAAATACACGTCTTCATGTACTTCCATTGATGCTTCCTCTTGTAAATAACTGACATATATAAAATCATTCAAAGTTTAAGCATTCAAATATTTCATTATGAAAAAACATCCAACTGTATATGAGTTAGTCATTGAACCAATCTGTCCTAAACTCATGCTCTCATCCACTGACATATATCTATCCAATCCTTCCAAGTGTCTTACAAATCCATCCTTGTCCATGTGACCCATACTGTTCATGAATCTACTACTCAAATATCCACAATGTTGACCCATCTATCATCGAACCACTTTGAATCAAACATCTGTAACACCACTCTGAAGGAGTTCATGCTATCTGAAGGATAAATCTTTGAACTGTAGTAACTATCAGATAGTCTCCCCCTGTTTAATATTCATATTACCTAGGAGTATCCAAGTTGGATGGCTAAGAAAAATATCCGCTCTGATGCAGAGTAATCTTCATGTTCATCATTTTCCTTTTCATCCTCTTCCTGAAATATGACATCTTTCTCTTTTCCTCTCGATTCATCATGATTTTGTGTTGCTGCAAATCTTGTGACTACAATCTCTGGGACCTGGTTTTCATTCACTTGTTCTTCTTGTTTTTCATTTTTTCTCAAAACGTTCTTGTATGTGGCATATTCCTTTTTTCTTGTAGATTTATCCTGATCTTGCACTGCTGCAAATCCTAAGAGTATGAATTTTAGGTTTCCTTCATTCATTTGTTCTTCTTTTACCTATTCTTGTTTTCTTTTCCAAATCTTCTTATATCTGATATCAGTGTTCTCTCTCATAGAGGTATCCATCATGCTTCTACAATCACAAACTATATGTCCATAGTTGTGGCATTTGTAGCATTCTACTTCATTGCTCAATGAACCAAAACTGTTTTGGTTTCTACTGTATGCTTCATAATATTTTTTGGGATAACTTTTATTTAAGTAAATTACATAGTTTCTTCTGTTCTTGGCATAGGATCTGCAATTTACAGCTTTATGTCCAAAATTAGCACAATTAAAACAATGACCATACAAGATTATTTGATACCTGGGAATATATGATCTTCTTTGTGATGCACTCCTTTTGAATTTGTCTTCTTGAGTCTTCTTTATTTCTGGAATGTTCTTCTTTGGGGGCTTACATTCTTCCTTATTGACAATCTTTGCATAGCTTCTTTGTTCCGATTCATGTTCTGTTGTCTTGGAGATCGACCCTTTCTCATTATATACTTGATTGTATCCTAGACCGGACCTATCATCTGATGGTATTTTCCCATTGATGATTTGATCCAATATTCTGGTGCTCTTCTGCTACATGTATTTCTTCTGAAGATCTTTCCTTAAAGAGACTACTTCTGCTTCCAAGCTTCCAATCGTTTTCTCCTTTTCTTCTAGCCGAATTCTACAAATTTCCTCAATTCTTTTGTCTTCTACTATTTGAATTTTTAGACTCGCAATCATCTGCTCTAGTTCTTCAAAGTTGGAATTCAGAGATCCCTCTTTCATTTTTCACTGTCTTGAGTGACTTGTTTTTCTTTCTTTCCTTTCTGAGTTCTTCTAATGATTGATTAGCTCTGCACTGAGATCGACTTCACCTTCTACTCAGAATCATCCTCTACTTCCATGAAGAGTACTCTTTCTGAATCACTGTTACTGTCATTATCCTCCTCGTCTGATGAGGATCTGCCCTCTTTTGAGTAGAAACTTTTATTCAATAATTTCTTATTGTTTCTTATCTTGTTTCCCTTTTGATATTTCTTTTCCCTTTTAAAAGCTTCTTCTTCAACATTGTCTTTGTTCCTGTGAGGACATTTAGAAGCAAAATGACCAATACCACCACAATTAAAACATTTCAATGAAAGCATACCTTTATACTTGTCGATTCCTTTCTGTAATTTTCTTATGAAATTATCCATCTCTTCATCTTCGTTTGAATCATCACTGCAACTGCAACTTGGTTTTGAACTTTGCTTGAGCTTCTTCCTTGTCTTATTGGATGCCTTGAACGCTACTTCCATTGTGACTAGGTTCACCTATTATGTTCTCATCTCATAGGATGTAAATATTCCATGTAGCTCTTCCATGCTCAATGTACCGAGATCTTCTCCTTCTTCTAGGGATGATATTTTATAATCAAATCTCATAGGAAGAGACCTCAATACCTTTTGAACAACCACTTAGTCATCAAATTCTACTCCCGATCCTTTAATAGTGTTGACTACTTTGTCAACTTGTAGAAGGTAGGCTTCAATGTCTTCATCTTCCTTCATCTTCAACTGTTCAAACTTAGCTCTGAAAATTTGAAGCTTAGCTCCCTTTACCTTGTCATCTCCTTCATAAATATTTTGGAGTTTATCCCAAAGATCCTTTGCATTATCACAATGCATAGCTTTGATAAAAATTGAATCAACTAAACTACTCAGATTAGTACCTTTAGCCTTTGAGTTGTTTTCATTGAGCTTCTTTCCATCTCTGTCGATTGGGGGAGTGGATGGTGTTGTATATCCATCTACTATTGCTTGCCAAACATCAAATCCTTGTTCTTGTAAAAAGGTTTTCATCCTTTTATTCGAGAAGGTATAGTTTTTCCCATCAAACCTTGGTGCTCCAATCTTAGCGTATTCCATGATCTCCTTCCAGTGATTATACTACTTCCCGAAGGACCTGCTCTGATACCAATTGTTGGAATACTGAGAGGGGGGTGAATCAATATTAATACTTTTCTTTATTTAACCATAATATAAATATTCAATGATATTCAATCAACATTAAATGTAGCATCACTATCATAAATCAATGCATAAACAAGACATAAACATAGTACACCGAAGTTTTACGTGGAAACCCAATGCGAGAAAAAACCATAGAATGCTTTTCTTATTTTCAAAGAGTACATTCATTGGAAGCACCAACTACCTATTTCTCTAGGTACAACTGGAAGGAGGCTCCAACCCCCTATTTATAGGCTGCAACATGAAGGAAGCTCCAACTCCCTAATTTTCCATCTCCAACCAGAAGGAGGATACAACCCCCTTTCCTTGCCCTGTCCAACCACCCTGAAATACAACTGTAGACAACCCTGTCACTACCTCTAGTGCTGTAACTAATAACCTGTATATGTTGCTGCTTCTTATACCTCTGTTTCTGCTACTTTTGATATCAATATATCATCAAGACTGCAACTACTTATTCCTCATACCAAAATCCATAAGACAATTCTGCAAATCATCTGCTTATGAATTATTGAGAAATACCTATTCCTGATTTATTCAAAATAACTCCCTAACACACATAGGAAGACACACTTTCATACTGTAGCTAACCTGAGCTTTTAGATCCCCGATCTTCCACAAAATTTCCTCACAGGTCCGTGACTATGTACACTGTATGCCCACGGGTATCCACACTTTTCCTCACTGTAGGTCACAGATGTTTGTGCTTTTCTTGCTGAAACTCACAGATATATTCAAGGAATTCCTATATGAAACCCTTTCTCTGTGCTCTTGATTCCTGCAAACTTCTTACTTCACTTGACTTCTCTGTCTTCGAGTCACTACCTCAGATCTCTAGCCTGTATTCTCAGAAGTGAATACACAGAAGTGATTTGCAATGGACTCTTCTCTATGTTATAAAGAGAAACTTCTTAATGACATGCAACTCTTGATAGCATGCAACTCACATGCATCTTGTTATCTTCCGTTTACACTTTAATTATCCCTGCAATAATTAATTATCCCTCCAATAATTAATTATCCCTCTAATAATCAATTATCTTTTGTTTACTACCACTTTACTTTGACATGCAATAATTAATTATCCCTGCAATAATCAATTATCCCTCCAATAATTAATTATCTTTTGTTTACTGCCACTTTACTTCGACATGCAACTTTGCTCAAGGGTTGACATCAATGACAAGCAATCTCAATAATTAATTATCCCTGTAATAATTAATTAATCTTTTTCGATAATTAATTAATCTTTCAACAACCTCTTGTTGCAACCATTTTGATTGGTCAAGCTTCTTGGTCACCTTCTAGAGGCTTCTAGAATATTCTTGAGGGTCCTCCAACTTCACAAAGCCATATCTCCTCAACTGCGAGGAACTATGTGGCGTACCATATATCACTGGAAATGGCATGACGCATACTATCCATCTATAATAGTCTTACCTACAAGTGTACTAACCTTTATGTCTTTATTCCACCATCACCAACACATGCCTCTACCAATCATGTACCAAAGTCACCAACATACCATCGCAATATATATGCTTGTACCATACCATGTACCAACCTGTACCATGCATCAACCATGCACATCAACCTGTACCACGATCTGTACCATAACAAGTGCATCAACCATGCATCGAACCTGTACCATTTCATCAATGATATACCATATCATGCCATACACCATGTACCATAAGATATTCTAAACAATCAATACCAATGGTGTACCTCAACCAAGTACCATCATCACCAAGAGATGTATCATATCCATGTGCTACCATAAACCAAGTGTATACCTTATCAATGTGTCAATATCAATGGTAGACCTCTAACATGACAACCAACTATCCAACAATCTCATCCACATATCTAGGGATTCCATACTTCTCTAAGGGTTGACATCAATCTCTAATATCAATCTCCAAAGATTGACACAATGACAACCAACTGTACAACAATTGTTCCATATCTGAAAAATGTTTTCAAAGTACCTTTAGGAAGAACAGGGAGCTCATGTTGTTCGCCTCGCAGGTTGAGGGGGGAGTCTCTTATCCTTCTTAGGTTTCTATACCTTCGTTTTTCTTCATGTCTCCTTTCCTCTCGCCTTTATTGTCGTATTTCTTCATGTCTTTCTTCTCGTATTTATTCATGTGCTTCTTCGTGTCTTTCTTCTCTTTCGGCCACATCTGGAAGTTTCTTCTTTTCTTCAAGAGTATGCTTTTCAGTTTTTGAGGTACGCAACTGCTTGCTTTTGCTTCTAGTGATTAGTCCTTTGTATTCATCCAACTTCAATTCCCGCCTTTCTCTTGCGCTCTTTGATCTCATCTTTCATTTCTCCGGTCTTGTCTTTCGTCTCTTCTTTGTCTTCGGAGAATTTTTCTTTCTTTTCTTGAACTAGTGTTTCTCAAGACCTTTCAAATTATTCTCTAGTTCAAGTTATTGTTATTAAAAGGTTATATAACTGATGCATAATACTTCATTGGTTATTCAATTTGATTTCTAACTGGGGCTAGTTATCTCAAGGCAAAGTCATATAATTTTTATGGTGTAAAACGAGATCTAAATCTTCAAGTTAGTCTTGAGTATGGTCACCAAAAATGTTGACGGTTGAATCCGTTAGGATCGAAACAACAACCTCACGAGGATATGAATCCTCCTATGTTTTTAAAGAGGTGGTACTCCTCTTTGGCTTATGATATTCTTTGTAATTTCAGATGAAGAATAATATAGGACCCTAATATAGTTCAATATTTAATGCTCAAGAAAAATCAAAATGCTGAAAAGTAAAAGAGTATTTATAAAAGAGAATTCCTGAGAAATGGACCAGGAATCTCACATATCACACATTACAATAAATAAATAAAATATCCTTACATCCATCATAGTGAAAATAAAGATTTTGATCACATTCAAAATAAAAGAAGATGGCCCATTCACATAAGATAACTTTTATAGAGTAATACTTATAGAGCTCAAAAGAAGATTATGATAGAAAAATTTCAAATACTTTATACTCAGGACTTAGAGTTATAAAATACAATCAAAATTTATCCCAAATTAGTTCTCCTGGATTTCTAAAAAATAATAATGTTTGTTACACTGCATTGAAATTAAAGGTGTTTGTCCAAAGGAATGGGATTGGGTTTCCCGCGGGCCATTAAGAAAACATATACAATAAAGTTAGAAATAGAAAGATGAATGTGGGAGGATGTCGAACAACTAGATATGGTAAGAAGAAAGAAGACGAAGAAGAATATCTGGATGAAAACTAATAAGGGAAGAAGTATATGATCAATATGGACTTACTATGATGGTATCTCTCGCTTCATTTTCTAGTTGTTATTTCTTTTGTACCCTTGCTTGGTGCAGTTTGATTATCGATTGTAACTACTTCTGCTAGAATTTAGGAGATCTTGGCAATTGCATTGTTTAACCATTCTTGAATATAATCCCTTAACGAGGAAACAATCACTTAATGTTTTACTTTAATATTAAACAACTCTTTTACGATTTCTATAAGATCAATAGATACATTTTGCAATGTATTCTCAATATCCTCATTTTTACTGGTATACTTGATAAGCGATTTGTCAATATCATCATGTGTGAATTCAATCATAGTATCAAACTTTTCAGCTGCTGCCCTTTTTAGTTCTTCAACTTGTCCTTTGAAATGTTGTCGAGTCATGAGCATTGAATTTGAGAGATACTTGGGGTCCGAGACTTCAACAGTGATGCCAACGATATCTAAATCAATAATTTTTGAGTATCCTTCCGTCTTCCCTCTTGATAAATCAGTCAATTGAGTTAACAATCCCTTTAATACATTGATTCTTTCAATACAACATGATTTTAGTTGTTTGATGCAGCTTGGGGAAGGTAAATTTTCTTTCTTTCTCATCTACTTTTTCATTGCCCAAACCTTTATTGCAAACATCACAACTCCATCTGTGTAAAAACCTTCATCATTTTTCAAATTTGTATTCAAATATTCCCCGGTGTTTTGAATTCTCAAACCGAGAGAGGCAAATCTTTTTTCCATATCCCGCAGCTCTAAAATCAATGACATTCTTTTCTTAATATTCTCTTCGACAAAATGCCGAGTAGCAATAATCAAATTTGAGATTCCCTTGACTCTAGAACTTGATTCTGGGGTTTCTTGAAAACGTTTCTCGGAATGAATCATGGCAACGGGGGAATCCAGAATAGATGGAGGCATGAGAGTTGCTTCTAGTTCTTTAATTTTTTCTTTCAACTGAGTGTTTGCTTCCTCCATATTGGCAATTGAAACATGCAGTGCATCCCCTATAACTTTATGAATGGTTGACAATCTAGAAGGAAATGTATTTCGTGTATCGATGGTGGACCACAGTTTCCCACTTTTACTCTTCACAGTTCTTTGAAAGACCAATTTCTTAGATTCCTTGTCAAAAGAGAGATTTTATACAACAAAAGTATCTTCATCGAAAAATGTCTCCTCCTGGATCATGAGTGCAGAAGTATGTTGTACATTTCCTCTAGCAGACACTTCTACATTTGGGAAGGTTACATTTTCGATATCCACATCTAAGTCCATGTTATCCAATAATAAATCATTTTCCGGTGCATGTGTTTCTCCTCCTTCTTGCCGTGAATTAGTCATTTTTCTTTTAATTTTTAGCTTGTGGGGGTTATCCAAGTTCCCTTGAAGAGGGTTTATTTCTTCATCATCCCCTAAATTATTACTTTGTATTTTTCTTGTCTGTGATGTCCCGGGTTGAAGATTTGTCTTTGGTAGAGCACTTCTTCAAGAAACAATTGGTGACTGAGCATTCTTCTCATTTGAAGCCTTACCTCTTTCCTTATGATGCTCTGTGCTATTTATGAGAGTTTCTATATCACTGAAGTCTCTGTCATCTTATTGATTATTAGGGTTATGGATATCATTCTCCTCTTCTCTGGTTACAACTGAATTTATAAGTGCAGAACTGAGCCCGACTGAAATCAAATGATTGTAAAAAATATGACTTGGGTCAAAACCCTTGATTTCCTTTGCATATCTCAAGTTGGAATGGTCGAAATAGGTGGCATACTTCTCAATATTGGAAATTCCTCTTAGAAGAATTTCGTCGACTTTCCATGGAAGAGGTATGAATTGCTTTTTCCTTTTCTTAGAAAATCTGTGAAACCAAAATTTATATTGTCTAGCTATTTCGATAATGAACAACTTATTAGATATATAATATGGCAGAAAGATTGGTTTTTCGTTAGAAAAAAACCCTTATTATATTGTAATCCTCCATTTTTTCGAGAATTCCTTTCCCTTTTAGAAAAGCTATAACACACCCACGATGGGGCATAATTTTTTTGCTTTTCTTAAAGGATATATTCTCCATCCATGGTTTCTAATTTTGGAAGTCAGGGAACCAGTCCGACCTCTCGGTCAAGGATCTCCAATTCTAAAGCCAACGACTCTCTGAGACCCTGATGGTCTCGCTCTGTAATTAAATGCAGACCCTTTCGACCACCGGGTGCAGGTCTAATGGTACCCGCGACCTTCCCTTCGCGCTTGGGAAATCTCCGAGTTTGGGTGCTAGACCCTTTTTTGATAAGCCCCTCCTTGAGGTGACCTTGGGCGATGACCTCACGCAAACACACAATTGCGGGCGTGGCCAAAGGCGGTTTGAAACCAAACTCCCTTTCTGCCCACAATTCTCCTTGAGCCTCCACGTGTCCTTTCTTCAAAACCGTGGTTTGGATTGCGGCTCACCCTCAACTTTTTAAAGTTCGTGCATCTCCGATCCCTGCAATGCTACGGGACCGTCGATCTCCCGATCTTGACGGTACTGTCAGAGCTGACGGTTAAAATCTGTGATTTTCAAATCCACGGACCAGATCTGCCCCTCCTAAATCAACAGATGTGATCTCCTTCGTAATTCCAGACTTTGGACTTTTCAAATCTCAAGCCCTGCTTTCCTCCGTACATCAATCTTCCGTAGTTGACGATTTGTGGACACCTATCCTCCTAAATCAATGGTAGAGATCTCCTCTGGGTCTCCGGACTTCTAATATCTAAAATCTTAAACTTCACCCTTTTTCAAAATGGCTTTTATCTGAAGGTTATAATCCACTTACGCGTGTCCACTTGATCTAACGACCAAGGATTACTTCGGGTGTTTAACCGGAGTCCACAGATTTACGCCATGTCTCCTTTAGATCTGACAACTATGAATTACTTCGGGACTTTACCTGGTGTTAACGCTCTGTAATTTCTCGGCTAAAGAAGAAATTGACGGAGGTAATTGTTTCAACCGCTTGGAATCTTGGATCTAGCCCTCCAAGACTCAGAGAGGGATCTCTCTATTCGCTTTAACTTGGTTTGTATGGGATAGATGTTAGGCTAGCTATTAAAGTATAGGGTCAGAGTTTTTGAAATATTTAGATGAGGGTTTGGTTGACAAGTTGCTCAGATCACCATTCGGCTACGGGGTTTGTTTATAAGGCAAGGATCAACTCAGATCTAGAGGTAAATGTCTCCACATGGAAAGATAGTAACAACTGTTGGATCGTCTTAGATTTAGTGCGGATGAATGGGGTGAAAAGGGAGAGATCCACTGAACAGAGGAGCAGTTAAGAATTCCTTTGTAAATCTTCAGATGAATAACATATAGATTATTGAAAAATTGGACAAAGAGTATGCATACATAAATTCTTCTCCATTACTCTCTTTCAATAATAAGAAATGAAAGTGCGTGAATGACAACAAAAAGATATCTAAAAACAGAAAAGAAGCACACCACCAACGCTCCTACACAAGAATCCTGTAAAATGCACTTCTCTATTACTGGTTAATCATTCAAAAAGTACAGACAAAACCTCCTGAAATAGCAAGGCCTACAGTCCACCAAAAACAAATCAACTCCCTCACAGGTCGAACCCCCTGTACATCCAATTCATCCAATATATTACAGTTTATGGCCACATTAGATCCCTATGAGTCGAACTCCTGCAACCTACAATAGTGGATCTGTTCCTGTCTTTTGGCTGATGTTTTAAATGCTAGGAGCTTTGGATCTCTACTTCATTCCAAAAATAGAAAACAATTAAAAAACCAAAATGACACATGTAAATTGTCTTAGAACTGCTATAGCTAATGAAATCGAAATTCCTTGAAATCTGGAATGTTGGAGCTGCCATTTGCATTTGCCGAGTTTTTCCTTTAGAGCCTGGAATTGCTCTGCCACCTGTGACTGCTTCATAAAATTGATGACAAGTGTAATAGATTGACAACTATGTATAAGCCTAATATTTTGTTCGCTGCCAAATGTCTCGTGCTCCTTCTTAACCACTCGGACAAATCTCTTTGATCGTTGATCTGCTCATTTAAATGCCTCTACCATCTATCGACGAGATGCTTAAAGGTTGCCTGGCTATGCTCCTTAAAGCCTGGTGATCCTGAAATCGTGGGATTGAACGACCCCATCTCCACCAAATTAATTTGGAATCTCCTCCTTGGGATGTTTAATTTTACCATGCAACCTCAATAAATTTTTCCTTTAGATTCGGGCACTTGTCATTCTCAGATTCTTCAAGTAGAAGTCATTGGGCTCCTGTAAATTCTCAATCGTAATTTGAATGCCCAAATATGTTCCTTGCAAATCTGGAATCGCTGATCAAATGCCCTGCTGGAAAGTGCCACTTGTGCTCGAGCATTACTGGCATTTGGCATATGTTGTGGACTCTTATGTTTTGTGGTGTGGCTTTGAACCTCGACACCTTTTGTAAAATCAATAGAAATATCCCACTTTGAATGCATCATATTCACTGTTCTCAGCTCGGAAATATAGCTTAATCATGCAAGCAAATATAATTTCCAATCTTCTCATCACCTCAAACCTTCCAACTATCAACACAAATTAATGCCATCGACACTCAGGCACATGGCCTTCATGGTTAAATTGACACCTAGAATAAGTTAAAACGCTTCCAAGCTTCGATCTTTTGATTGCCACCAAGTGCTCAATCGTGGTTGTCAATTGTAAACTCGACATAAAAATTGCCACTTGGAAATCGAGCCTGGTGTTTAATATTCTCCCATGAGTTCCTCGATATACATACAACAACACTTGGGATTGGGATTTTAGAATGCTGCACCCTTTTTATTTACCTAGTGGGATATATCCCACATAGTTGGCGAAGGTGGGATGGCCGAGATCAAGGCTAGCCTTGGCAACACGGTGACCAATGTAACCTGTTGTGCCAATTAGGAGTATCTTACTGCTGCTTCCCATGTCGGCCTTTGCAAGACCTTCCTTGAAGGGCTCTGGCGGATTCTTCAAAATAAATGTAGTCAGCTTGTCCCTCATATCAACATCGGAAATATGTCCACATGCATCACACTTCAGTGAAATCATTTGTGTTTTTGATATATGGATTTTTGTCTCAGGATTGCCACATCCATAGTATTGCACATACTTCTTAATAAAAATATCCAACAGAGCCACAAGTTTTGAATTATCATTAGCACCATTGACAAGAGAAATCCCATTTTTTTTTATCAAACTTTTGATTGCGCATCCATTTTCACAGCCGAAATATTTTGTTGTATAAGGAGGGGTCTGGCAAAAGCTTTAGCCACATCTACCATCTTGGTAAGATTTGTCTTTATGCCATTACCTCGTCCCTCAATTTTTTGTCATCAGCATAGGCATCTTATACCTGTAAAAAGCATCATCTCTGTTGCCCTTACCAATATCAGAGAGCCATTTTTTTTAAATCTAGCTACAGGCTTTCGGTGGCTAGAGGTACACAAAAATTGGATTCTAAGCAACCGAAAACTCTCTCTTTCGGTAGCTAACATAACATGAGACTCTACTCTTTAACTACCGAAAACAAAAACTCTTGTGTGATAACAACTAAGGTGAATTGAGAGATTTCTACCGCTTTTACACCTTTGTTGTGCGTCGTGAGCAAAAGCGTAATGCCTGAAATAGATAGATATTAGTCAGAATATTGATTCCCCTATTATATAGGGTTCTAACACCTGGAGTCCACAGATTCATGCCACGTGTTCTCTGGATCTGATGGTTCAGATCTACTTCGGGAGATCCGACGGTCAACGTTTACTTCGGGTCTTTGCCTGGAATCCACAGATTCATGCCACATGTCCTCTGGATCTGACGGTTCAGATCTACTTCGGGCGATCCGATGGTCGACGTTTACTTTGGGTATTTTCCCGTAATACACAAATTCACGCCACCTATCCTTTGGATCCGACGATCGAGGATTGCTTCAGGTCTTTACCCTGAGTCCACAGATTCACTCCATGTCCCTTCTTAATCTGATGACTATGAATTACTTAGAGACTTTATTCGGAGTCCAAAGATTCATGCCACATCCCTTCTTAATCTGATGGATATGGATTACTTGGGGACTTTATCTGGAGTCCACATATTCACACCATGTCCCTTATGGATCAGACGGTCCAGATTCACTACTTCGGACGATCTGACGAATGAGATCTACTTTGGCTCTCTGGTTCTCTAGACTTCAGGAGTCTTAGATCTCAACTGAAAACTCTCGCACATATTTCCCCGGAGTCCACGATCTGTCGCCACGTATCCCTCTGGATCTGGCGGTCCAGATTCACTTCGGGTCTTCGAGGTTCGAGAATCTCAATTTTCAACTGAAAACCCTCAAACATTTTCCTCCTGAGTCTGCGATTTGTCACCATGCATCCCTGTGGATATGGTGGTCCAGATTAACCTCCTGGTGATGGATGACCTCAAATTACTTCGGGACTTTGAAACTTTGGTAAGTTCCCTTCTCCTACGCGTGCCAAGTACTAAGGTTCATGCACCTTGCTTATATCAGAAGGCTATCGATTCTTGGCATTGTGATCCAATGGCCACTGTCACTCCTCCTCCTGAGCTTCTGACTTACTCCAACTTAGAGTATTTTCTAAGTGATTGAAGGATTCAACCTTTGCTCCTCCTATGGGCCCGTCTCCTGGATTCTATTTGCACTCCTGAAAATGCTATCTCTTCTGAGCTTGATCTCCTTGAAGATTTCTCCATCCCACACACTCCTTGTGTTTCAAGGATTGCGTCAAACTCAGATCGATGGTCAATGGCGATCAACGGTTCACGAAAATTGCGGGGCCCCAAAACGTGTACTCTTTACCAGAGAGTTCGACCTCCGCAATCTGGAAAGTGCTCGCTCGATTCTAGTCTAACTAAGATTGTTGATCTTCCAGCCCATCGAGATCAACGACAAGGGTGAATTACAAGACATGAACTAGAGCATCTACTATTTTCACCTTCGTGCTCCGCAGTGATTCCCCACCCTCGATCTCTATTCATAGATCGACGATTCATAACAATTGTAGGGTTCAACTTGACTATTGTGCAATTTGACATCTCAGAGCCTCGAGCTGCAAGGTTCTTAGACCTAGGTGTTACACATTATTTTCATCATCCCTATGACCATTAATGATGTAAACCTATCTGTTGCCTTCAGAGGGGTCAGTGGCCTGAGTTCCTGAAGAAAGAAGAGAGAAGAACTTTTCCTGAGAAAATAAGTTGCATTCTCCTTTGTAAAAACCCTATTAAAGAGGATGTTCATAGGTTGCTATATAGGGAGGGTGCGAGAATGCCTGATTCTTGCAGGCTGCACCATAGCTGGGTTGCGAGAGGTTCGCAGGTTGATCTATAAGGAGGGTGCGAGAATGCTCATACGTGGAAAAAATGAGCATCTTCTCGATGCTTCTAGAAAGAGAAACTTCCATGGTGAGGTGGAATCCGAATGGTTTGGATCTTACTCTCTTTCATGATTTGGTGGGATCATCCTAACCTCCTCACCTTATCCTCTTAAGATTATAAAAGGAGAGGAGCTCTCATGGAGAAAGTTGGCTTGGATGAGATTAGATTTTGATTTTGGAGCTTGGATTGGATTGAGCTTTGGAGATTGTTAGCTTTTCTAGATGAACCATTTTGTCAAGATAGATTGTGAATATTATCAGATCTATGCTTTCAGAATTATTGAAGTGGAAGTGTGTGGGGAACGAAGGACAGTTGAAAGGGACCTTACGACATCAAGGCCATGGTTGTAATCTCTCTTTCACATTTAATATGATTCTTTCCTATAAAGCTTGTTGTGTTTTATTGTATGATTCCTTGATCACATACATAGGTTTATATTGAGTTTATGCTATTACTATCACTTTGGTTGGCTGCGTTCTTTTGCAGGATCATCATTGTATGAGTGTTGGAACAGAGCTAAGATGGCGATGGCGAGAGGAATCGATGTTTAAACGGTATGTCACCTATCCCTCTTTAGTTAATAAATTCAATATCTAAAACTTAAGGAAAGCGTCATGTTCTGGTGTGTTTTGTTCTAGATCTAGGTGGATCTAGGGAGATCAGTTAGTGTCTGCACCTACCAATTTATCCGATAACACCAGGTTATGTGGATCTTCATATAACTCTTGGGCTATGATCCCCGGTCTTATTCAGGTTTTTAGTTAAGGGAATAGGCGCTAGATCAGAGTCTCCTAGACTACTGGTTTGAAGGGAACACCTTCCCAACTTGCGGAGCTTTAAGCTCTAAATCAAGGCAAAGTAACTTGTGAGGTTACCAAAATGATAGCTATGCCCAAAGGCTTACTCCAACTCCAGAATAGTGATGTAAATTCCTGGGGAAAGCACCTTCGAGTGATTAAACTGGGGTGTATGGAAAATCAAACTGAAATATAGGTTCTCAAGGGAATGAACGCATGCTCATAACTTAATTATTTAATACAGAGAAAGAACCCTTTATAGACATGTAAATACTCGCATGCATCCATTATTTACAATTCAAAGCATAAGGAAAGAAAACACTTATCAGAACCATAGAGAGTGATGCGACTCCTGAAAGGGGTGCTCGTTTCCACCCAACCATAGGCTCAGTCACTCCCAATGGATTTATGACTGACCACCCCTGAGCTTAAGCCACGATGCTTTGAGATTCAATCTCTTACTTTCAGCTCAACGAATGTTAGGGACGAAGGTTACTCTAATTCTCCCAATACAAAAATAGATAAGGATGAAGGTTACTCTTCTTCTCTTGGATCAATATTTATTTTTTGTGATCAGAACTCACTATTCCTCTTTTAGTCCTTCCTCGGACCCGAGAGTTTCCGCTCTCCTCTCTGCATTTTTCCGCAGGTCTTCCTCCGCCCACCACACTTCCTTTCTTGCCTTCCTCAATAAGATTGTGCGTGGCTCGAATTCCCAGTCCGTGGTCAAGTCTGCAAGCCTTACGGATGGGCGGTTTGCCCCATCCCCTCATTAACTCTTGAGGAGGTCTTCCCACCTACCAGTCCGACTACAATTCATTTATGGGTCAGAGGGTTGTTATGATCTGAGAAATTAATTCCAACATGGTACTGGTTTGGTGGAGATTAACACAACCATTCCAGGTCCCCTCCACCACCTTTCATAGCATTCGTGGTTTTCTCTTATCACATCCTCTCTTTTAGCAGTCATGCATCACATAACCATTTTCTATTAAAATAATAGAATTTACATTCATTGACCTTTCGTACAAAGGTCCATCAAATCAAACATTCACACTTTTAGGTTTGCCATAGTTCCTTGGCCCATAAATTTATATTTACAGATTGGGGGAAACATGGTGTTACAATTCCCTCCCCCTTAAAGGAACATTGTCCTCGATGTTCTTTCTCAAAAATACCTGTCATGCCTTTCTCATTCAACTATTTTAGAAATCTCGATCCTTCTTCCTCAATCAGGTCCTTTTTCAGACCTTAAATCTTGGTCACCTGCTTTCAATAATTCTTGGATAAAAAGCACGTTAATCATAGTCTTATGAGAAAACATTGTATAAAAATATCTAGGAAAATATTTTCTAATCTTAGCATAATAATTATCTGCGCAGTTTGTGGATTTGTATCCACATGGTTGTTTGTTATCTAGGCTCATTGTTTTTCCTTGACATACCCATTGGGTGCATGATCCCCATCAATAGTTTGCAAGAACTATCACGGTTTCATCTTCCTTGCAGTCACTCACCCTCCAGGCCTAGGCGCAGGCATCCCTTTCTCTGCTATACAGTCCCTCTGGTGATCCATCTTGCCTTGCCAAGGTTTTTCTCACACAAGAAGAACTACCCATCATGTGCATGATCCCAATTAATAGTTTACAATAACTATTAAGGTCTCCTCTTCCTTGCGGTCACTCATCCTCAAGGCCCAGGCTCAGGCATCCCCTTCTATGCTATACATTCCCTTGGGTGATCCATCTTGCCTTGCTAAGGTTTTCTCGCACATAAATAATTCCAGAGACTCTATCAAGTCTTACAGTCGAGGCGTCCCTCAGACTTGCTTTGCCGAGGCATCCCTTCGGCTTGTGCTACCTTAACACAACATATTCTAGGCGATCATGGATTACCACGGGTTCTCATGGCTCAACAATAGCCATTTTTCATGCTTTTATATCTTGACAGCCTTCCGACTCAACTAAAGTTAGGGACAAAGGTTACTCTCCTTCTCTCGACTCAATCATAGATAGGGGGTGAAGGTTACTCTCCTTCTCCCGAGTCAGTCTCTATTTCATGCGATCGGATTATAATATTTCTCATAGTTCTCCCTCGAACCTGACAGCTCAGTTTGTCATCTCTGCACTCTTCGCAGATCTTTCCCTTTCACTTCTATCACGGGTATACAAAAATTCATGAGACATAAAAAAAATTTAAATTCAAAATTTTCTTGTAAATCTATCATCCGTAGATTTCCAAATTCCACATTCTATTCTCATATTTGTTTCACACAGGAACCCGATTCATAATTATGGGACTTTCCTTCCCATAGCGGTTTGGCTCAACATGCAATTGGTCTTCCTTATGGGATTACAATGCTGCCCTATCCAAGATGCCTTTGCTTCCTGCACTTTCAACTTCAATCATCCAAACAAATTATTAGTTTCCATGCATCCATGTATATATATATATATATATTCAAAACCATGCATACTAACAGTTCATCACATCTATATAAATGTGAAAATGGAGTCCCATTCCATGCCTATTCCTCATTTCAACATACCAAACCTTTCAAAACGTAATTCAACATTTCAAAGGATTTAACAATTGTGCCAATATTCATGGCCACGTTCATACCCAATGCATTCTTGCATTGATTTCAAGTTTGTCACACTTTATGACAGGTTCTTGGATGTGGTGTGTTGGAATTTAACCAACCTCTTCACCACATGGCTTATTCATTTTCTTTCATTCTTACAACAGGACTATGCTTCCGGCTACAGGATGATCACGATCCCAAATCAGTACACGTGAGACTCAAAGGTTTCACATGCATGACTTTAAGCATTCTTCCTTTATTAACAACCAGGGTGCCAACACTCATGGCCAACCAAATTTGGTTTTCTCTAACACCTATACAATGTAAGTAAAAATGTTGGAAGGTCCTCCTTCCTCAATGGGAAATCCATTGTTCGTCCTTGATGCAAAAATGCATTTCCTTAAAGCAATTCCATGCAATGTGCTATCTATAAGCACCTTTTGTTTCCAATCGTTCCTTGATTGGTCCATGTATTCATGACATATCAGTTCATGAATTCTTCCGAGGGTTACAATTAGTCTTTACTATCATAGGTTCACACCTCCATCATTCAGGTTCTCCTTCCTAAATCATACTCTACTTGGGTACCCAAGGCATACATTTTCCTTTTAGCATTTCATACATAACATTTAAGACCATAAAACATTTCAGAAGGGATTCTTACCCAATCCCTTTAGACCTTGTGCCACATAGGCATGAACATTTTTATACCTGTTTTGGCTGTTAGCACCCCCTCTGATATTATCCCATCAGTGGTGCTCCATGGGGACTTTTAAATTCCCTTCAACAATCTTTCAACAAGAATCTTCTCATAGTCATCCTTTGATTGAGGTTGTTCATTATTGGCAACTGTCTTTCTCAAAAGTTCCAATCTATTTCTTTCTACACATGACATACATCATAAACACATTAGTCGTCATGTAAATTAAAAATGCAAGTACCATAGCATTTAAATTAATAAACAATTTTCAGACATGTCCTAGCATATCTGTATGCACTTCATCACATTATCCTTAATGTTTTCATGAGTGTAATACCAACAGTTCTCAACTGTTTATGCAGTAATACAATCCTCATTACTATGGTGTCAAAACATTTACTTTCATCACCATACTAGCTTTCTCATCCCAGATAAAATCATAATACACATCAAGAAAATAATTGAGGGCTCTCCCCTTCTTCAAATTATTTCTACATTGCCTGGGAATTTTCAGCCCAACTGAGTTATTTCTAAGGCCTCAATGTCTTTTCTCTTCTTTTGCAATTTACTCCCTGTTGGGATCTTCCTACTCTTTTCCTCGAGCCACCTTAGCTAGGCCTCACTCTTACCCTTTTTTTTTGGAATACATCAGCATGCTTTAATAGAAAACTTTTTTTTTTGTTCATAATGGATCATGAAATTGTGCATCCTGCACATTACCATTCAGTTATCAGAATGGTCAATATTCATTTATTAGTCTTCTATTCATTACATGATGTTTTATTTTTTTCAAAATGTAATCCAGGATTTTGGTATATATATCTCAGTAGTCATTAAGGTTGTGACCTTGTTTTCCTGATAGAGTCTTCACACAGTTCCTCCAAAGGGAACTCCTTCAACATGCAACTTCCTTATTGCATATCCATCACTATTTGGGATGGCCTCAACCTTGGGTTAGCTTCAACAGTTTACCAAATATCCCATAAGGAATATAAACATGCATCTTTGTCGTGTACCCAAATTATGTATCCATACATATTGTGGTTTTGTTAACTTACATCCATGATGTACTTAACCATATTCATAGTCCTAAACTTGCCTGTAGCTGTCATAGGTTTGTTTCGCATCCCACCTACATATCTACTTTTAAGATCAGTTGTTAAGCCCTAATATTGGCTCATTACCCCTTAATTGGGGCATATTACATTAGTAATGTTATTTTATTTATGTCGACTTTATTCCATTAGTTGTAATTATACCTCCTAGTCTCCTATATATACCAAGGAGACATTTTCATTTGGAATCATCTTGTACTTGAAAATTTATGTGGGGTAAAAGGAGGTTGCCCCCTCGAAGAGGCTTATTATCTGAAATTATCTCTTTTTCAAGGCGTTGAGTACTTATTCTGAGGTTTTTCTATGCTATATTGATATTTGGTTTTTAACATATGGTATCAGAGCTCAAGGTCTTGGGGTTTCGCTGCTACATCTGAGACACCTTGAAATTTTCGCTATAAATTGTTTTCTACAACGTTTTAGAAGGAACGACTTGGAGGATATTTAGTAGATGGATCAAGGTACGTTGGGTTAAAATTTCAGCTCCTAAGGCCTTATACTGTTGGAGATACAACCTGTGCAAGATAGGGTTATGGAATCATCCTGAACTGAGTCATTGCAGAATTTTCACTATAAATTTTTTTCTGTAATGTTTCAGACCCTGAACTCCAGTGGCTATTCACAGAAATTAGTAAGGTATTTTTGGTAAAAATATTAGCTTCTGGGTCATCTTACATTTGTAGATACACCCTGTGGAATAAAGGGTATCTGACTAGTCCTATTGAGTAGTTTCAAGAAGGTGTTCCAGGTAAAACAATCATAACTGCTTCCTAGAGTATCCAAATTGAGTGGGTCTAGTTTCATTGGATAGTGGACAGTCTTTAGTATTTATGGTATGACTTTCAGAATTTTATATAAATTATTTTGTGCGGGGCATGCTATACAAGTGAGATCTCCTCGAAAGGACAAAAATCAACAAGTTGTGGGGAAGTTACCATAAATTCCACTTGGCACATCCAATTTTGATCAGACCTGTGGAATTACAGAGAAGAAATATCAGAGAACTACATAAAAGAAAGTTTCATACCCAGAAGGGACGAAACTTGGTAGATACAATAGAAGAAAGATTGTCTAGCAGAACCACCTCAAAATCAGGGGTCAAAAGTGATACTTGGCCAACATGCCACCCAAAAAGGGAACTTCTACACCAAATAAGCCTCAAGACAATCCTACTTGGACTCTTGATGAAGGTGAAGAAATGCGTAGGGACATAAATGATTTACAAAAGAATATAGTAACAAAATATGAACTACAAGAGATGGAAGCTAAGTTGGAGGAAAAGATGGATGGTTTAAAAGAGGAGATCATGGAAGTATTGAAACATTTTGTAACAGAGAAGACACCTGAAAGTGAAAATGCATCCCATGAAATTCATGACGAGGAAACAAGGAAGGTGAATCAAGAATGGAGAAACTCCAACTTTGGGTTGAAGACCAACCATGTTCCTAATATCGATATGAGGAAGTTTGATGACAAGGATCCAATCACATGGATACTTAAGATGGAGTAGTTCTTTGATCTACATAATGTGCCACATACACAAAAGGTACAAATTGCTTCTTTATATTTAGAACCCAATCAATTTGTATGGTATCGATGGCTTTGTTCTCGCAAATCACTCGTCACTTGGACAATTTTCA
>SNQJ01S0061904.1:8784-26829 GCA_010110895.2 Picea sitchensis | reverse complement strand
CCAAATCTAGTCAAAAAATTCCCTTTTGACTTTCATCTCCAAGAATGGCCTTCAGATTTTGATTTGATAATTCATAACCAGCTTATTGAAGAAGATTTCAAACCATTCAAACCCAAAAAATCCCGATCTGGGCGAAAATTCGGCTATTTTGTCTGTGACAGGATTTCACCAGCTAATTTACCCAAAAATCAGCTCCTTAGCTGGTGAAAGGCGGAGCTTTCACCAGCTAACTAGTTATAATTCTGCCTTCTGCGCTGGTGAAAGCACACATTTTTTTCAAAATCAAATTTCTCAGTCATGGAGAGTCTGTTTTGCATGTTTAAATAGTTGATCGACATCTACAAATCCTAAGCTTTCCAATGGTTCTTTCAAATCTGCATTTGGAGCCCGGGAAGCTAGTCAAATATTCCTTAAGAGATTAGGCATCATTCTTTCAAAAATGCCAGTGCATTTTTGATCGCTAACGCATCCATTATTTAAAATTCAAAGCATAAGGCAAGAAAATACTTATCAGAACCATAGATCATGATGAAACTGCTGAAAGGGGTGCCAGTTTCCACCCAACCATAGGCTCAGTTACTCCGAATGAATTTATCACTAGCCACCCCCGAGCTTAAGCCACGATGCTTTGAGAGTCAATCTCTTACTTCCAGCTCAACGAAAGTTAGGGATGAAGGTTACTCACCTTATCCCAATACAGAAATAGATAAGGATGAAGGTTACTCTCCTTCTCTTGGCTCAATCTCTTTTTTCTGTGATTAGAACTCACTGTTCCTCTTTCAATCCTTCCTCGGACCCGAGAGTTTTCGCTCTCCTCTCTGCATTTTTCCACAGGTCTTCCTCCGCCTACCACACTTCCTTTCTTGCCTTCCTCAACAATATTGTGTGTGGCTTGAATTCCCAGTCTGTGGTCAGGTCTGCAAGCCTTACGGATGGGCGGTCTGCCTCATCCCCTCATTAACTCTTGAGGAGGTCTTCCCACCTACCGGCCCGACTGTAATTCATTTATGGGTCAGAGGGTTGTTCTGATCTGAGCAATTAATTCCAGCATGGTATTGGTTCAGTGGAGGTTAACATAACCATTCCAAGTCCCCTCCACCATCTTTCATAGCATTCGTGGTTTTGTGTTAGCACATCCCTTCTTTCAGCAGTCATGCATCACGTAACCATGTTCTATTAAAATAACAAAATTTACATTCATCGACCTTTCGTACAAAGGTCCATCAAATCAAACATTCACACTTTTAGGTTTTCCTTAGTTCATTGGCCCATATAGTTATATTTACAGATTGGGGGAAACATGGTGTTACAAAAGCCCACACTTCCAATGAGAGCCGGGAAGTGTCTTCACCAAATAATAACGTTTTGAATTTAGACACAAAATCATTGTATACTTCATAGAAATGATGGTTGACCCTTTGCCTCCATAAAGCTTGATACCACATGGTCATGAGGTCCACCTTTACTTTAACCCTTCTGGAAATATTTAAACCCTCAAAAGTATGGAAATATGTGATAGAAAATAACAAATAAGATGACATAGAAAACTTCTTCTCAGTGTTGAATTTTGTCAGTTGTGTAGTAATCTCATTTGAAATAATATTCTCCCATTAGAAGATTGCATTTTCATGAACTATGCAATGTAGTATATATAATGCCAATCAAGGAATGGTTTCTGTAGAATCTTGGCCAACAATTCTAGTAAATAACCATACAATTTCTTTATAAGGATTTTTCAAAGAACTTACTTGAATTCTAGATATATCTTCTGGCATTGATGCACGATCATGTAAATATTCTTGAAGAAGTTTGATTCCATTATTTTTGATTTTTAGAAAATTTCTAGCTTCCTCCCCTTTGTAAACCAGGTTCGGCTCTGACAATTTCAACATCTCCCTAAATATTGAAGGCACCATGGAAATAAGAGAATTGTTTTGCATTGCGATGACCCTTATGTTCTGGATAAACTTGTTGATGCACCGGGAAACAATATCCTTGCATTGAAAGACTTCTGGAATGCAACCTGCGATAACTATCCCTGAAGTCCACACCTTGTTGTTTTCTTTACCAAACAGATTTGAATAATACTAGTATGATCGAGACCAATGATAGTTCTGGTCTTCTCTGGCAAAGAGGTTCAAGGTATCTCCACAAAAATTCCGTTTTCTCATGACTAATTTCGCAGAGGTGGCCAAATTTTATTGTAATATTAATTTGCACAATAAAATGATTTTAGGTTAGATTTTCTTTCAATGGAAGAATCAACTCAAAATAAATTTGACTAGCCTCGATATAAACATCATTAATTAAGGACCATTTCAGAAATGAATTTAGTAGCTAAGTCCATAAAAATAGTATTAAATGTGACTCAAGAAATGTGAAAGAAGGGACACGTGATGATGAAGAATCTGAGCGAACGATTAGAATGGAAAGGCAAGTCCGCAAGTCCGAAAGTTCACAAGTCTGAATAGATGAAATGGCTAAGTGTTGAAATATGTCGGGCATAATCTGGGAGAAGTGGAGGTATAACATGTAGTTTCGGGAATCCGAAAATCCATGATGAAAACATAAACTAAGTGTTGGGCGGATTGATATACGGGTAAAGAGAGCATAATACAAGTTCGAAAGTTCACAAACATAGTGAAAACGTCTAAGTGTAGTAATCTTGACACAACAAAGAAAAGGGAAAAAGAGGGGGATGTGAGAGATTCAGGAAGAGAAATTATAGAAGGGGAAGATAAGAGGTAAGAAAAGAAAGCAATAAAATAGAAATAGAGGGGAATCACAAAAGGGGTTGAACAATACCAAATAAGTATGCTAGTGGCTCCACTTTGTACCTTTTTTTTTTTTACTTCTATGGAGTTATACTTCGAACTAAAAAATAATGCATTCGAAGAATGCACAAATTCTTAATACTAAATATTATTTAGGAATTTCCTAAACTGAAAGCAGGAAGCAGGGTTTCTAATGATCCAAATTTAACAGAGCCCCTTATTTCATATAATTCTGGATTGAGAACAAGGATTAGGGTTGCAAGGGTCCTAAGGAAAAAGGAGTGCCCCATACTATAACTCTTTGATATACGTGTAGTGTCCAACAATAGTACTCGACCCAATATCTTAGGGATCTAACTAAGGAGGTTGTATTGTACCCTTAGCTGTACTACTTGATTACCCAGGTACACACGAGTAGTCTTCATGAGTGTTGTTCTTGGTGCCACTACAATAGTTAGGCGGTCGAGAGACTAATCTAAGGCTAGTTTCACGATGCCTATAAAACTTATGATATACCTGAGGGTAGTAGTAGTGAATTTTGTATATAGGTATTGTCTGATGCGATAATACTCGGAGGGATAACAACAAGGGTTACAAGGGTTTCCAACCATGTGAAACCTCTTGTAGTTCCTGTATGTATGCTTCCTTGACCACATGTTTACCCACTTAATGACAAATCTCTATGTTATTTATAGATGCCGGAACACATCTCTAGCTTGAAAAAAATTGCTCTAAAAAAGATGCCAGGAAATTTCTTTGATACCACTTGTGATGTACCAAATAGAAATATTCAGAGCATAAATAAAAAATATCACTCAGATATATAGCAGAAAGAATAATGAACAATGGACAATATGAGAAAAATGTGATACCTTTATTGATAGGGAAGAAATGTGATCCAGATTATTTTGAGAACGAAATGAAGGTGGAGATATAACAATGAAATATATATAGATATTGCAATAAACATAGAGATACAATAATGCACCATTTTTTTTTATTAATGAGAGAAATGTATAGAAACTGTAAAAATACAAAGTGAATAAACTCGGTAGAATGGTGGCATCTTATCTCTGAGAAGATATGTGACGACTACGCTCATTCGTCAGAAGATGATAATTATAATGAGGCTCTAAATGCCTTTTTAACAAAATAAAATCCAAAACCCTAACCCCATAAGATGAAAAGCCAAAACATTTGTGGGCCCTGATGGGGGTAGTTGACATGTCAACTTTCCCGGGGCGTAACTTTTGCATACGGTCTCTCTTTGGGGCATTCAATGCATCGTCGAAAAGGTCTATTTGAGAAGTAAAACTTCTGTCAGGGAGGGGCAGCCTTTCGAAAACCCATGGCACCCCAAAATTCCAAAAAAACATTGTTTAGGGCCTCAAAATGGCCTCGAAAGTTTGGGACTTGAAAAACTGTAAAAAATTGCCAAAATGGAAAACTGCTCTTTTAGCCAGTGGAATAGGTGGGTGGCCACCAATATCCACTTGGATCAATCCTCCTCCCTTAGGAAGCAATGGTCCCCATTGCATCAAGGTCCCAGGGAAGCTTTTGTTGAATATAAACCTTGGTGAGTTGCTTGCCTTGCTGAAGAAGCTGTCCTGCTTAGCTTGTTGAAGGTTGTTATGAACCCGTTGCTGGAGGGGTTAGATCCGTTCAACTGATCTAGCTGCATGATTTTCTCAAGTGTGGGAGGAATCTGTTATTGAAGATGAAGTATGAGGAGTATGAATGGATTTGTTATATCTTTGCTTGATTGGGCAGTGTGGAGGCATCCTTGTAGGTGAATCCAAAATGTCTTTGTGCTGTTCTACAATCTTGTTGATGTGATTTTGCTGGATAGAAGGGTATTGGGATGAGGATGCAGTGGTTGCAGTGTCCTTCTGCTCACCTTTTGAATAGATTGTGAAGAGGCTAAACTTTGCGGTATGAGAGATTACTTTGTGGAATTGTTTTGGTGGGATAGGAGTCGGAACTACGTCTGGTATCCTGTAGAGTTGACCCCCAGAGTAACAATGACACTACGGGGTCAAGAATCATAGACAACATGACGCTTCCACATATATGGTTGGCCTAACAGAAAATCACAGATTTCCAGCGGGGAAACATCACACAATACCTCATCCTTGAAGGGCTTGACGCCATATGACAGGCGACATTGCTAGCTGACATGAAGATCCCGTCCCTAGCGGATCCATTCGATGTTATATGGATGCGGGTGTGGTTTTGTTAGTAAATCCAATTTTTTCATGACCTATATTGATATGAGGTTCTTCTGGTTTCTGCTATTAACAATAAAATGCAACGAGGTCCCCTTCACCCACATCTGTGAATGGAAAAAGTGCTCCCCCTCCTCGAGATCCTCTAGTTCTTCTAGTTGGATTGTTGTGGTCGAGACAATAGCAGTGGGTTCTGCATCAATGATTTTTTTGCTTTTATAATTTTCTGAATCAGATTCCAAGTCAGGGCTCGACTCTATTTCTTTGAGCTCGACTACCAATGACTGTTTCGAGTGACATTCATTGGTGTTGTGCCAAGGGATTTTGTGGAAGTAGTACCACTTCGCAGTGTCCTTCTTCATCTTCCCGTTTCTCTTCTTTTCCCGTGGCTTGGACTGGTTGTATTGAGGTTGATTATTCTGTGAATTAGGGATGCTTTTACCATACTTTGGTTGTTGCGTATTTGCAGACCCAGATTCCCTCTTGTTACACTGTTTAATTTATTCTCGATTTTGACAACATATCTATAAGCGATTCCCAGTGATGAGATTTACAAAAACTCCATTTCGGTCTAGATGTACCTGTGTAGAGCCATGCGATATTTCAGAACAAGATGCCACTCAGAGTCTTTGATACCCAACTTGGTGTGCAAGGTATGAAAGGTATTTGTGAACTTTGGCACTGTTTGATCCCACTTTTGATGCAGCGTGGTCCATCTCATGTACTGGTCATCAGTTTCCCACAGGGAAATATTGCTCCTTGACTGCATCCATAAACAAATCCCAAGTGGGCTTGGCCCCAAATATTCTAGACTCCTCTGTGGATTTTTTCTCCCAATAATTTTCCCACCAATGTTTGATGTGGGGGAGAGCCTTAAGGAGCACAAAGGTTATCTTTTCTCTATCAGAAAAATTGTGAACAGAGAAATAACCTACTAGCAAATTTAACCATTTTTCTAAAGCATCCTCATCGATATGAACTTCAAATACGGGAATATAAAAATTAACTTGTACCTTGAATGGGGTAGCGTCTCCAAAGTGACTGCTTGACGAAAACACACCTATTATTGTCAACAATCGTTGAAGGATTTGGGAAAAATTATCCAACATCTTGTTCCTATGTTGCGTGAGGGCTTCCGCGAGCAACAACTTGATGGGATATTCTACTCCCTTGTTCCTCTTCTCTTCCACCATGGGAGGATTCTTGGGCTGGAGAGAGCGTTTATCCTCAAGGGAAACTAGCTTGAGATCCAACTCTCTATGTCCTGACCTCGTCGGGGACATTCACAAGAAACGAAAAGGAGTAGCCTGCTCTGATACCACTGACCATATTATTTTGAGAATGAAATGAATGTGGAGATATAACAATGAAATATATATATATATTGCAATAAACACAAAGATATAGTAATGCATAATTTTTATTAATGAGAGAAATGTACAGAAACTGTAAAAATAGAGAGTGAATAAACTCGCTAGAACGATGGTATCTTATCTCTGAGAAGAGATGTGACAAATACGCTCATTTTTAGGAATATTATCATTACAATGAGGCTCCAAGGTAATTTTTAACATAAATAAAATCCAAAACCCTAACCTTGAAAGATGAAAAGCCAAAATATTTGTAGGCCCTAAAGGGGGTAGTTGATATGTCAACTTCTCGGGGGCATAACTTTTGCATATGATCTTCATTTGGGGAATTTGATACCTCATCAAAAAGGTCTATCCGAGAAGTACAATTTCCGCTAGGGTTCAGGGCATGCTTTTAACAACCCTTTCCCCCCCAAAAGTCCAAAAAATGTTGTTTAGGGCCTCAAAATGGCCCTGAAAGTTTGGCACTCGAAAAACTGTAAAAAAACGCCAAAATGGAAAACTATTCTTTGAGCTAGTGGAATAGGTGGGTGGCCATCAATATCCACCTGGATCACAATGTTCACTTACTTCTTCGAGGGGGAAACCTCCAATATAGTAGATCTTAGATTACAAATGATTTCCAAGACACCTTTTACAAATGATTCTTTATCTTTGTTTAATACTTTATATCCCTTAAGACCATTCTAGTAGGAGGAACCTGTTGTGCCCCCACAACTACCCACTAAAATTCTCTAACTTAGGGAATTTTAGTGGGCACCCCCTATCAAAATTTTGGCAAGGAACTTTATCAGTACTAACTTGATTTTCTACTAATATGGGAAAACTAGTGTTTTGCTAGTGCATTCTCAATCCTAACCCAACAAGCAGTTGTGGAAATCAAAGGTCTTGTGTTTTTTTACTTTGTATTAATTGGCCCTTGGTCAAAGAGAGAAAATGTTGAGTCATTCTAAACCCTAAGGAAAATCTTCACTTATATGACCATGTTTGATAACTATTTGGCCATTACCCACCAAGACGTTTCTCCTTGGAATGAAATAATACAGAACCTCAATTTCTATTTCGATAGAACCTTTCCGATAATACTATTGGAAAGCATTCTATCGAAGTTTTCACTGTCGGAAGAGTTTTTCACTTTATATAGTCAAATCTGATGGATTCCTTCTAATAGACTCGTTTCCAATAATGTACCAACCCCATTATGCCTTAGAGAAATCTTCTTGTGTATGCATGTCAAACCACTAGTGGTCTCAAGGAACTGGAAATAGATATAACGGAGTGGGTCCATTATTTAATCACTGTAGATGCATGGAAAATAATGAATTGTAAATATACTCACTATTATCCACACACTTTAACCTCTCCACGGTTAACACTTTCTTCTTGTAAGCATGATTTTTGAGGATGGAATATTCCCTCAATACCTTTCCCGTTGGAGTCTGATTTTTGACATAATACTGCCTCTTCGATGGAAACTCCTCAGATAGCACTATCGAGGAGTTGTTCAATATTGATCTTCCGATCAAGGAAATCTATATGTTTGAAATCATTAATGAAGATGTTGTTTTACACCTCCAAATGAACTGACTTTCACATAACATTAATTACAAAGGATTAGGGTAATTTACGTGTACATAAACCTTGTCAACCCTAACTAACTCATTATGCACCTTTGTAAACTTGTAAAAAAATCTGTTTTGCACAATGTGAAGGCAAGTTAGCTTCAAACCTTGATCAACTCTCAAAACAACATGTATGTGAGTAGTTTGATTCCAATTTTTTACTGTTTTATCATTTTGGTAAACTTATGTCATTTTTGTTTATTGCAGAACACAACATCAACACCATGTCACACAAACAAACTAGAAAGGGGAGAAACCCCATTGCAAAAACACTTGCTCTTGTTGCGAACCAAGGAGACATTCTGGCTATAGACACCAATTACCACAATTGGGTATCCCACCATCCCCGATATGATGAAATATACAATATATTAGACAACGAAGATTTCCTAACTGAGGATGAGAAATTGGAAGTTTATCAAAACATTCATAAAAGTTTCATTCACATCCCGACTGCTTGTCCGATGATGTTTTCCCACAACGATGCAACAACATGCTGCCTCGAACATATGGACCAAGGAACTGCTACAATTGTGACAAAAGAAAATATTCAGATAACATCCCTAAAACCAGAGGACAGAGGACTCTGATACCATCTCTCAGGGCCCATAATATTCTAGAATGAGCCATTCTTGAGAAAATTTGGAAAATAGAACAAATATTTCTAAGAATTGATGGAGGATTGGTGGTGCGATGATGACATAAAATTTAAGCAAGGATAATGAGTAATCCTCTCTCAGAAATTCAAGAGGCCATACAAAATGCTCAATGCTATGATATACATACTTTGTGGAGAGGAGAAGAGCACTCATTTTAATATGGAATGGATGTTAATGGCCTATACATTAGTAAAGATGGGGAAAATATTCAATTGGGCGAAGATACTGACCTTCAACATTTTCCAGAACATCAAGAATGCTCCAGGTAGGAAAAATTCCCAGTTTCTACATGTGTGCATACCTTATTGATGCTGTATGCTCTTCTATATAATTTTCTACCTTTGTATGGAGTTGGGATCAAAATCAACCACTTGTGCATGTATATTGTTCAGAGATATGGGAAGTAAATTATAAGAAACACATTTATGACCTATGTGACTATTTCCTTGCTCCCCTGCATAATTTTTGGTTATCCAACATATAAAATATCAAAGGAATCCATGGCCACCTTGAAGGATATTGCAGAGTGGTACATGAGCAAGTACTATTCATACATAAGAGTTTATGGAAATTCTATATCCCCACATATCCTACCTAGATATGCCCCCATTAGACTGTTGATTCAAGAGATTGCTTACCAAACAATAGAAACTAGCATAACCTCTTTCCTGTCAGGTAGTAGCAAGAAGCCCTGGCCCACATTCCCCATTAACATAGGAAGGTACACATTGTTAAATGGACCTCATGCAAGGAAAGAAGTTGAAGCCTTGCAAGAGACATGCTTCTGTGCTAGAAAAGCTAGAGGACATGACCCTAAAAAATAGCACTTAATCATGTCACATATTTTGGCCTTACTCACCTCGAAATACATGTAGTGAACTATGAGGAGGATACATTCAAGTGGATCTTATTCTTTGAAGAAGTGATACAAAGGTTGCATGATAATGCATCCAAAGAAAATTTGTTAATGGAAGAAGAAGAAAATAAGAAAATAACTCAAAAATAATTCTAATTGCTTCTAGAGAAGGATCAAGAAAATCTAGAGGCAAAGGAACAAGATGAAAGAAAAGGAGAGGAGAGACACTAAAAGGCAATGATTGTAGAAGATAAATACCAGAGAAAACAAGTAGAGAAAGAAAAAGAGAAGAAAAATAACCCAGATGACCTCAGAGGAAAGATGAAATATGAACCCAAGAAGAGTTCCATGGAAGATGAGAAGAAGGAAAACAAAGATGCATTGAAGAACCTTGTTGATGAGAGGAAGAAAACGATAGAAAAGGAAGAAAAACTCAACAAGATGCAGTACAAAAGAAAAACGCTGAAGAGGAGAGAAAGAGACTAGCAACAGAATCAAAGGAAAAGAAAAAGAAAGATGAGGAATAACAACAAAATGTTGTTGAAGCTAAACGGAAAAAAGAAGAAGACGCAGAGAAAGAAAGACAAACGAAATTGGGAGAGGCCCAAAACAGTCTGGCAATTTTGAATGTGGGCATAGTTGACATTCCCTCTAGGAATGTACCCCTCTTATGGCCATATTGAGTAATTTTTCCTTCTCTTCACAAGTGCTAAAGTTGGATGATGCTATAGGGGAAGTATGATGATGTTACTATAATGGAAAGAATTAAAACTAGAAGTCACAACCAAAATATGTGATGGAGAAACAGACTTGGAAAAAATGCAGTTGAGTAAGCTAGAGAAGATCATGGAAGACTTTGCGCTATTGAAAGAATACCGAGATTAAATGGAATCACAAAGGATTTCATGATTGTATTAATTATGTAAACGATCCTTCTTATTTTGTCTATTCTCACTTGTATTTACTTGAATGTGGAATGTGAAATGAAAATTCCGAACTGTCCTCTGATAGCATGACCGTTAGGAATGTAAAAAGTCCCTCTTGTTTTATAAAAGAGGGAACTGAAAATGAGAAAGGGATTTTGATTTGTTTTACATCAGAATAATATTCTTACTGTGTGAATGGACAGAGCAAGAGACAATTTTGGAGGTTTATGATTCTGATATGTGTTTTCAAGATTTTTCTAGTGCATATGTCTATGATGTGAATGTTATTGGACTTAGTTGTATGAACTTCTTCTTCACTTTGTTCTTAATGTTTATGTCATCATAGATTTCCTTATGAGAATAGAAACGATGTTAATGGTATAACTTGTAATTATTTGTTATTGTATCATCTTTCATTTTCATATTCACTTGTTACTTGCTTAAATGAATCAGTTCTTTTGCTAGTAACAATATCTCATTAACTGTACTCATACTATTTAGATTTATCCTAATCAGGATAGGTTAGAATAGTATAGTATTGCATTTAGAATAGCTTTAGTTAGTATTAGTTAGATTTAATTTTAGATTTTAATTCATCTGAGAACATTATGTTCTCATATTCATATTAGATAATCTTTTAGAGTGGAAACCAGGCCCACATACTGGTTGGAAATTCTATTCCAAATGAGAGCGGGTCTAATTGGGACCTGCCATCAGGTCTTCTCCCTTAGTTGCTTGACATGACATTTGGAACCATCAACAAAAATGGCGCTAGAAGGAGGGCCATCGAACCGAATGACTACTAGAAAATTGCAAAACCCTACCTGTTCAATTCCGATGTTAAACACTACTTAGCCAAGTGATTCTCACCACATCGACCCATAATAGAGTTTAAATCCTTTGTCATATTCTTTGAATACTCCCACTCAAATATCGACTCAAAGAGGTTTTCCTTGGTCCAAACCCATATCACCAACGTCTCAAATGTTCTCCTACACTGAAATTGAAAGAATAATCAAGAAAACACATGAGCATGCACTAACTCTCTAGTGGAGCAAGCAAACTAGTCTACCCCCTATTGAATTTTCAATATCTGAGGGACAAAGAAGTCCTATGTGGGAAGAACCAGCTCTTTAAAGTCCCCTCACCCACAAAGGAAACCAAATTGTTGGGACTCCTGATTATCACCTATTGCAAGTCTTACAAGGGGTCTCGTAACCCTTATATTTCGACCTAGAAAATTATATACTTGATAGAGGCGGTCAACCTCCCATTCCCCTCGAATCTTCACCCAGAACACTAAGAGGTGAGCTTGAAAACAAGCCTTAAGGGGAATGTGAAGGAGGAATCCCTGTAATCCCTCAACTGATGGCTGGAGTGAATGCTAACCAACAAAATAACCAACATTGGTTGTTTCCCAATGTTTTTTTTGTGCTTGGGGTAGTCCATGACATGCCTAAACATCCTGATAAGTTTTTGCCTAAATTCGACCTAGATAAGAAAGATTACGTTCAAGACCATATCAAAAAATTTATGCTTGATGTTAGGTCAATGAATGTGAAACATGAATATGTCATCTACACGCTCTTTCCTTACATGTTTGAAAATAAATCTTCCACCTGGTATGCTTCTTTAGCTCAAGCTTCAATCACTAGCTGGAATGATTTTGAAACCACTTTCATTGAAAAATTTGGTGAAGACAAGACCCCAATAACTTTAGTTCTAGATATTTCTAGGATTACAATGGATGCAAAAGAAAAGGTTAAGGATTTCAATCAAAGGTTTCTCACTTTAATAAACAAAATCCCTCAAGCTTCCAAGTCTGCTAAAGATGTTTCTACTGAATTTTATACTTTAGTTCTCCATGTTTCAATGGCTATGTTTGTTAAAAGAGATGAGAAAAATACTTTAGAAACTACCTTTAAAGAAGCCATTAAATTTGAGAAGGATATGCTTAGTCTTAAAGGAAACCTTGGAGTTGGGGACTCCAAAGGATAAAACTGGAAACAAAACCAAAGCCATTGTGATCAAACCTCTGAGGATAAGAAAGATCAAGATTCCACAGATATGGAAGCTCTCCAGAGAATGGTGAAGAAACTCTCCAATGAAATTATAGACATGAAAAATAATTGTGGATAAGGATCTTCAAACCTCAAGATTTTTTTTTCAGATTTACACCTAAGAAATAAAAGAGTACTCCTCCTACTGTCAAAACAACCCCTCCTTCAGAAGGCATAAACATGGAAGATTTTGTAAAATCCCTCAAATCCAGGGCAACTGATACCTCTACTGAAGAAGAGGAGGAGGGAACAAAACAACAAAACTAGTCTCAAGAGATTGAAGAAACAGGAGGAAAAGAACTCAATTATTTTTGAGACATTTCTTTTAGTTTGGGAGAAGAAGAAGAAGCAAAAGCAGAGGTAGAAGAGGTGCATATGTCCCAAAATGAAGTAACCACTAGAAGTGCAAGTAAGGCATCATCCTCGAGATCCCCTACAAATCCAAAACCTACCAAAACAACATCCAATAAACAAAAGGAATTCTCTAATGAAAAACCTGTTGTATCTTCCATTCCCCCTTCTAAGTTGGATTATGAATTCTTGAAATATTTAAAATTAACAAAAGAAAAGATTTCCTTATTCGAACTTATGAAGCTACCTCAGATTCAAGACAATTTCATTAAAACTCTGTAGGGTACTACTTCTAAGAACATCAAAGAAGCTAATGTAGGAGCAATGAAGGGGAAAAGTAAAGTTGGCCAGACCACTGAAAAGACAACACCAAATAAACAATCAGTTGTAAATGCATCTCTATTAACTGGCCAAAGGTCAAAATCCAATACCCCTCATTTCTTATTGACTTTTGAAATATTCAACATAAATGTTCACAACTGCATGGTAGATTCAAGAGCTTCTTCAAATGTCACACCGCTTAAAGTTTGTGAAAATCTCAATGTCAAACCTAAAGAATTTGATATCCAAATCATCCATTTAGATAGGTAAAGGGTCAAAGTTATTGGGGAGTTAAAGAATGTCTTGATCAGATTATCATCCAACCCTAAATTATGCCAAACTATTGATATCATAATAGTTGATATCCCTGATACTTATGGAATGCTTTTGAGGAGAGATTGGTTTGCGACTATGATTGATGGATATTTTTCTACCGATTAGTCACACTTATGGCTGTCTTACAATGGAAAACCCAATCAAATCAGGGTGGACAAATAACGTTACATCAAACATCATGTGGTGATAAATATAAATGATTGAAATGAACCCATAATGTTCAATCATTCGATTTTAGGGAATTATTATTATGATTCTTTCTTTAGGAACCACAATGCTGAGATTTCCTCTTATGCAGAATCATCCACACAATCTAAAATCCTTCATTGCACTCAAATTGTTGAGCCAAACTATGATATAGTAGATAAGACTAACACTAACTCTGATGTACAACTTAACATAGTGTCTAGAGATAAGTTAGATTTGTATATTAATTACACTAACCAAAAAAGTTTAGAAAATAAAACAAACTCTGAGTCCATAACTAAATATAAAGGTGAACCTAACACGTGGACTTATTTTTTGATGGATCCAAGTATCTGGAAGGTTCAGGTGCTAGATGCATACTAAAAGATCTTGATGGCAAGAAGACCTTGATTGCATGCAAACTTGAGATCCAATGCACAAGCAATATAATTGAATATGAAGCTCTTCTACAAGGATTGAAAAAGGAAGTAGACATGAAAGCAAGGAAGATAAAGGTATTTGGTGACTCGGAAATTGTAATAAGACAAGTGATAAATACCATGCATTTCCTTGCAATTCACCTCAAACATTACCAACATGAGTTATGGGACTTGATCAAACACTTTGATGCATTTAACATTAGTCCTGTTCCTCCATTCATTAAATTATCATGCTGATTTACTGGCTAATGTTGCATCTAAGTTAATTCTGTAAGAAGGAATAATGCCTGATACTTTTTCTGTGGAATTATTCTACAATCCTTCAATTCCTGACAACATAACCAACCAGAGGGTCTTTGATGATGACCATCGGATAATAAGTTTTCTACATATTGAGGACACTTTCAACGATTTGGTTACAGATGAAGGCCAACATGATGAATACATGAATTATGATTCTCTTGACTCAACAAGCCAAACAATGGGGGGAAAACCACTCCAATCAATAAAATCCCCAAAAATGCGGTAAGGCTTGAAAATATTTATGATCTTAAAGACAAATTCAAGAAAGTGACAACCTACAAAAAAAATAATTCAACTATGCAATTTGAAGTAATAAATCTTGGAACAAGTAGTATGCCATAAAACATCAACCTTGGAAAGGATTGTTCCCTAGCTGAAAAATAAGCCTTCATCAAGTTATTCAAAGAGTAAAAAGACATATTTTCTTGAACATATGCTGACCTCAAGACCTATGATACAAATATCATCCAACATATAATCCCCATGAAGCCTAAAACAAAGACTTTTCAAGAAAATTTGAGGAGGATGCATCCAAACTTAGAACCTTAGGTAAAGGACAAACTGAATAAGTTATTGGCATCAAGGATAATCTTCCCAGATAGACACACCCAATGGATTGTTATTCTTGTGCTTATAATGAAAAAGAATGGGACATAAGACTGTGTGTTGATTTTCGAAACATGAACAAGGCCTCAGAGAAGGACAATTATCACGTGACACCCATGGGATAAATCTTGCAATGTGTCTCTAGTTATGAAATTATCTCATTGTTAGATGGTTTTTCTGGTTACAATCAAGTTCTAGTTTCAGATGATGACCAATTGAAGTCTGATTTCCAAACCAAATGGGAAACCTATGCCTATAAGAAAATGCCATTTGGACTAATAAATGCATTTAGAGGACTAATCGATGGATATGTGGTGGTATATCTGGATGACGTAATTGTCTTGTCCAAAGACAAAAGGGATCATATAGCCCATTTGAGAAAGATTTTTAATAGATGCAGAAGATATGGAATTTCACTAAATCCAAAGAAAAATGTTTTCACAGTCAATGAAGGAAAATTATTGGGATTTGTTGTATCCAAAGATGGTACAATGATAGAATATGAAAGAACTGAATCTATCTCAAAGATTCCTTTTCCCCGTAACAAAAAATCCATGCAATCATTTATCGGTAAAATAAATTTTGTAAGAAGTCTTGTCCTAACTTTTGCTAAAACTGTCAAGCCTCTTCAGGATATGATAAAGAAAAATGCAGATTACAAATGGGGACATAAGGAGAAAGAATCATTCATAAAGATCGGGGAAGAGATATTCCAAGCCCCTGCATTGATGAGTCTAGATTTTTCCAAAGATTTCATACTTTACACCTTCACTTTTGACATCGCATTTGCAGTTGTCCTCACACAAAAAAATGATGAAGGTGTTGATTTTTTTATAAGAGATGATATTGTATATGAATATATTATTACAAGGATGAGTTTTCCCTCTCAATGAGGGAGACATTCTTCATCATGCCAAAGCTTATCTCTGAAGTATACAAACTTTAAACACTCCCTCTGAACTATGGAGGTATTCTTTGTGGCCACACGAGCTCATCAGATATCCAAAGTACAACATAACTTCACAAACAATGCATCCAAGGCATGTGGGTAGCTCTTAAATATCTTCAACATATCACCATGACATCCACTACCTCGCAATGCATCTGTACCTCATCATGTGCACCCCCGTGACTTCACAACCAATGCATCCAAGGTCTGTGGGTATCTCTCAAATATCTACAACATGTCCCTAGGACATCCACTCCCCCACAATGCATCTGTTCCTCATCACATGCACCCCTGTGACTTCACAACCAATGCATCCAAGGCATGTGGGTAGCTCTCAAATATCTACAACATGTCCACAGGACATCCACTACCCTGCGATGCATCTATACCTCATCACTCCCTCTGAAGAGGGAACACACCAAGCTATCTCTCTTATTTTCCCGGGCCCTCCTATGAGGGAGTTAAGCATGATCCCGCTCTGATACCATGTTGATTTTTCATAAGAGATGATATTGTATATGAATATATTATTACAATGATGAGTGTTCTATATATATAGAACATATGGTAACTGTTGGTAACATTTCTCGTCCGAGGCACGAGAGCATCCAGGTCTGCAAGTCGCACAAGAAGCGCCCGAACGCGACACGGGAAAATCTTGTCTTTCGAGTTTCTGGGCAAGAAAGCGGGCGAAATTATGTTGTCGATGGTCCAGATCCTTTTATAAGAGCAGATCGATGGTCAGCGGGAAATTGCGGTTAGCGAAGTTGCGCCCAGGTTAGCGCAATAGATAGTGCCCATATTATGTGCGGGGAAGGATAACAGCCATCCATCCAGAGGACGCGTGGCACGAGATCTAGTCGCGTTGGCGTTTCAACATTCGGGAGTTTGAGGGGTGAGAGTTTCATGGTGTTCTACATCTCGAAACCCCGAACCCTGAAAGCATCAAAAGCGCCCAGAGTCAGGCCCACAGTATCACGAAGCAACCTCAGCCGTTCATCCACAAGAGACACCTGGCGCGCGCGATTAGGCTCCTCGCCGATTTTCCCATCGTGATTTCGAGGTGCAAGGTGTGACATCATCGTATTCACGATGCGCGAAGTGCCGGGAGTGTCCAGGACTCGGGCCCACAGCATCATCGGGAGAGTTCAAGACTGTCAGATAGGAGAGGGACGCGTGGCGCCCAAGTAAGCCATCTCGGCGTTTCGCTGCTCATCGCAACTGTGAATGAGCAAGGATTAACTCCTTCCATTCGCGAACGCCGAAAGCGCTTTGGGAATAAACATAGGGTCACAGCCCATGGTCACTGAGAAAGAAAGGAACTGTGCAAAAAGGGGCCAAAGGCGTCGAGTCTGGTCGCCGAAAAGATCATCGTGATCTCCATGCGCCATCTGATGCGACCTCGATCGTGGTTTTCACTTGGAGTAAATGGAGATGAGAACAGGTGGTTGAAACCTCCTTTCATTCATTAAGTGTGGGGAATGGAGGGTCTGGCAAGCGGTCTGCTCGAAGAGGTCTCGTGTACCATTTTTTCCAAAGAAACCATGCCGAAGTCCTCGACTAGACAGAGAAGTCTGCACACGCTAGCCCAACACGTAATGGCTCAGCTACCTTCCTTGCAGGAGCCATGCGTAGTTAAGGTAGCACTTGAAGAAAGATATCGGTACGAGTTTGACTGAAGGGACACCAAGCCTTGGGTGACTGGGCACGCCTCTGTGAGGTGAATTTTCCTGAGTATATATACTCAGTCTTTGTATTTTGTAATCTATCGATGGTTGAGCGAAGCTGCCGACTGTAAAGTTTTAACAAATATTCTAGCTTTCTGGTTATGCATCTGTATGTGAGATTTCTTGTTTTATGACAGACAGTCTTTGTTACTCCATCTAATTTTCATCTCATACTGAGAGAGTTCATGATCGACGGATTCGCACGAATTAATGCAATTATGTTATGATAAAGGATTTATTGTGGCATCATTGTATTCTCTGGTTTTCTGCGTTTGAATGTAAGAAGATCTTGCGTTTAGATGTCTTCCCCTACAGTCTGTTAGAAGCCTGATGT
>SNQJ01S0061903.1:51645-64372 GCA_010110895.2 Picea sitchensis | reverse complement strand
TGATGCATCACATGCATCCTTAACATGTCCTCTAACACTTGGCTTAACCTCTCTATCTATCCATCAGTTTGAGGGTGATAGGATGCATTATTTAGTTTCAAAACCAACAAACATAGATTTCCAAAAATTTGAAGTAAATTTTGTATCTCTGTTTGATATGACTTCCTTAGGAATGCCATGCAGTCTAAATATTTCTTTCATAATAATGTTGCTAATATCTATTTCCTTGTAGGTTGAATTTACAGGGATAAAGTGAGAAACCTTGCTCAACGTGTCCAAAATTACCATAATAGCACCATTCTGCTTGGTTGATTTAGGCAATCTTGTGATGAAATCCATGGAGATGGTTTCCCATTTCCATTCTAGAATTGGTAGGGGATGCAACAACCCTGGTAGGTTCTCGTGCTCCACCTTAAATTGCCAATGAAATAGTTTCTTGGTGTCTGTAATCATTTTTTGATAACTAGGGTGACCAGTATATGGTCTTTTATGTAGTTCATCCATTATGAACATCTTGAAGTCATCACAATTTCGAATATACAACCTAACTTTGTAAGTTAGTAGACCATCATTCAACAATTGATATCTCTCATACTTCAACCATGTGGGATCTTTCTCTAGGTATGATTTCATAGTTTTGAAAAATGCATCTAGTTCTTGTGCACTTCTGACTCTTTCCTTGATGTCTGGTTCACAGGTGCTTACAACTGCCAAGTGAATCACTTTCATACTTCTACTAAGGGCATCATCCACCCAATTTTATTTTCATTTAAAATGTTTGATTTCAAAATCAAACTCACTAAGGAGAGCCATCCACCTAGCTTGTCTATCATTGAGTTTGGGTTGGTTGAACAAATATCTCAGTCCATTATGGGATGTCATTAGTACAAATCTTCTTCCTAGGAGGTAATGCCTCCACATTTTTAAAGCATGTACTATGGAAGTCAATTCTAAGTATACGTAGCAAATCACATGCCCTTCTTGCATAAGGACTCCTCCGAGTCCTTCCTTGCATGCATCTATACACACAAGGAAATCTCTGTTTGGGTCTGCAATTTTTAGCACATGTGCATTGGTTAAAAGGTGTTTTAGCTGCTGAAAACTCTCTTCACACTCTGTTTTCCAAATGAATTTAACTCCCTTTTTCTGAAGGGAGGTGATTGGATAACCAATCTTAGAAAACCCCTTTACGAACCTTTTGTAGTACCCTGCTAGGCCCATAAAGTATCAGATATCAAGTACATATTTTGGGGTAGGTCAATCCATAATGGATTTGATCTTGTCAGGATCAAATACCACTCATTCTTCAAAGATAATATGGCCTAAGTAATGGACTTGTTTTTGGAAGAAGTAACACGTACTGAACTTCACATAGAGTTGGTGTTCTCTCAACACTTGAAGCACTAACTTGAGATTTTATTCATGTTCTTCCCTACTCTTAGAATAGATTAAGATATCATCAATGAAAACCAACACAAATCTGCCCAAGAACTTGCTGAGTAAATTATTCATTAAGCACATAAAGGTGGTTGGTGCATTGGTAAGCCCAAATGACACCACCACAAATTCATAGTGCCCATACCTCATCCTAAAGGCTGTTTTGTAGATGTATTTATCGTTAATTCATAGTTGATGGTATCCAGACCTCAAGTAAATCTTGGAGAAAATTGTAGCACCCTTTAATTGGTCAAACAAGTCATCAATTCTTGGCAAGGGATACTTATTCTTAATGGTCATCTTGTTGAGTTGTCTATATTCAATGCACAACCTGAGTGTGCCATCCTTCTTCTTCACAAGAAAAGATGGTGCTCCCGAAGGAGACACACTAGGCCAAGTGTAACCTTTTTCCAACATCTCCTTTAGTTGTATTTTGAGCTCAACTAGCTCTGGTGTACTCATTATATATGGTTCTCTAGTCATTGGTGCCGCTTCGGTACAAGTTCTATGGAAAAATCAATGTCTCTTATTGGAGGTAGACTAGGTACCTCTTGTGGAAACACATATTTATACTTTCTTAATATAGGATGGTCCTCTATGCTTGGTTTATTTTCCTCAACAAAGTTCAACACTTGTATTGCATATAAAGGACTTCCTTTTCTACAATACTTCTTCACTTGCAGGGCTAATATTTGTCTCACTGATACAGGCTTTTGAATTCCTTGTAGGGTTATTTTCCTCCCTTCCTCATCTTCACACTCAATTTTTTTATTATAATAGTCCAAATTGGTTTTATGGGCATCCAACCAGTCCATGCTAATCAATAGGTCATAAGATCCTAAAGGGAGCATGTTTAGGGTTGCTTGGGTGGGAAATCCATTCAAAATTAATTGGCATGATGGTATGACCTCTGTCACATTTCTTTTTGTTCAAGTGGCTAGCTGTACCATCCATGATTTATCATGTTTTACTTGCTGCAATTTACACTTCTCAAAACTTTGAGGGGAAACATAACTCAGATTAGAACCAAGATCAATTAAAATGGAAACTAGATGGTTAACAATCATACCTTCCATCTCCACCACTGAAGCTTGGTCATCATATTTTCTATTATCCAAGGTTGTATAAATTTGTGGCATTCTCCTAGCCACATCATTGACTGTGGTAGCCTCCTGGATGTTGTAGACACTCCTATTGTTCTGTTGCATATGTGATAAGTCCCTCAACAAATATTCTTCTCCACAACCCCAATATTTCAAGGGTTCTCTCTTGGTATTATGAATCTTTCCCGGGGTTGATCCAAAGGGTTTATTACCACTTTGAGATGGAAAATTATGTTGATACACACTTTTAGTAGGAAAGTTCATCTTAGAGATTTTTCTGTGATTCTTAAATATTGAGGATTTAAGCCTCTTCTTCTTCAATCCCAACTTACTTTTCTTCTTCCAATCTTGATGAGGTTCTTCCTTATTCTTGAATTGCTCATAACAATACCTTGCCTTTCGAATAATGTGTTCTAAAGTCTTAGTTTCATCAAACTCAATTCTATCATGGAAAGACTGAGACAATCCACTAATAAATCGTTGCATATTTAAATTTTCATCCTTTATGTAGGGCACATACCTCATCAGCTCAAGAAATTTGTTGATATATTCATCTATTGTGAGTTGTCCTAGCTTGAGTTCATAGAACTCCTTGGTATTCTTATCATAGTATCTTTTAGACAGGTACTTCCTCTTAAAGTATTTCCCGAATTGTTTCCATGAAAAATCCTTCTCTTGAATTCTTTTCACGTTTCTAAGGTCCTCCCACCAAATGGAGGTCTTTCCATTCAAGTTTAAAATGGCTATTCTGGCCTTTAAGTTTCCAGATTAGTCATGGACTCTGAAGTACTTGTTGAAGCCAAGTAGCCAAAATTCTGCTTCTTGCCCATTTTTAATATCTCCATTGAAAGTGGGTGGTTTGGCTTTCTTAAAATCTTTAGGGTCATGGATCTTGGAATGTTTCCTCCTCTTTATGATCCTATGAGAATGTGAACTAGTCTCACTACTAGACAACTCCTTGAAGTTGTTAGTTCCCTCACTAGAGGATTCTTGAGTTGAATTCTTGTCGTTAGTGTTGTAACAGATATCAAAATCGATTGTGCTGCCCAAGGTTCAAGTACAATCAAACCAACGAAATTGGAGGCGTTTGAGGATGGATATATGAGCAATGTCAAAGGATGAATACATATCAACCGGAGAAGTACCAGAGTCTTCTGCATTTTACCATTATGGTATAGCCATGGAGTTTCTTGGCTGCAAAGATAATTTCTGGCAATTTATGGACTGCAGGTGGACACATCATCACAACAGTAATAGGGTCAGGGATACTGTCATTGGCCTGGTGTATGGCACAACTGGGATGGATTGCTGGGATTGTAGCCATGCTAATTTTCTCAGCCATAACTTATTATACTTCCTGTTTGCTAGCCGATTGCTATAGATCGGGACATCCAACCAAAGGAAAACACAATCCTTAATATATTGATGCAGTGAGAGCAAATTTAGGTAAAAAACAAATATGGATGTGCGGGCTTGTGCAATATACGAGTCTGTATGGCGCTGCTATTGGCTACAAAATCACTGCTTCACTCAGTATGGTAGCGATTGGGCGATCAAATTGTTTCCACAAGAATGGACATGACACCCTGTGTGACTTCTCTAATAACAATTTCACGATCCTCTTTGGATTCGCAGAAATGATTTTATCTCAAATACCAAATTTTGATCAAGCTTGGTGGCTTTCGATTGCTGCTGCTATTATGTCTTTCACATATGCAACAATAGGACTCGGTCTTGCTGTTGCACAAGTGGTTGATAATAGAGAAATCAAGGGAAGTCTTGGCGGAGTGAGCATTGGTGCAATCGGAGAAGATGAAAAAGTTTGGGTTGTCTTCCAAGCTCTTGGTGACATTGCATTTGCCTACTCATTTTCTTTGGTTCTCATCGAGATCCAGGATACTCTAAAATCACCTCCTACAGAGAACATAACCATGAAGAGGGCATCTCTATTTGGTGTCTCGATAACAACCGTCTTCTATATCCTGTGTGCCTTCTTTGGCTATGCAGCCTTTGGTAACAATGCACCTGAAAACCTTTTAACAAGCTTTGGATTCTATAAGCCGTATTGGCTAATTGACTTTGGTAACGCATGCGTTGCTTTCCAACAACTTGGTGCATTAGATATTCCAGAGCTATGAGAACGATCTGCATACCTCGACAGACCAAATCCCCCCGCTCCTTCATATACGTTGAGGATGATAACGATCAATCACTTCCCAATAATTTAATGAAGACATAGGCTTTTGTTCAAGTAATAGAGAACAATCATCTGGAAAACAACTACCCGAATTTGTTGCCGGCGGTAATGGCGGACTTCTTGTCGCAGATTGTGTGAATCAGAGACCTGACCTTTTGGTGGCGCATCGGCTCATGTGGGCGTTATGAACATGTTGCATTGGCCATGCATGGACTACTGATTATGGCTCTTGCAGACAGGTCAGAGAGATTCCCCTGGCAGGACTGACAATGCTGTCAAGAACTGTTTTAATGTGTTGTGTAAAAAAAAAAACGAGCCAAAAATCTAAAGCTGCGGGCTACAGTGCAGAGGAACCATGCTCGACGATAATTGCCTCTGGCTACACAGTGAAGGTGGCAATGGACCCCTAGATCAAATTACTTCATGCGCAGACAACAGTATCCACATGTTCGATCTAGAGAACCTTCTTGTGCCGACGCACTTGAAGTTACTTCTTAGGCTGTATGGCGTTCAACACATAATCTTTGAGTGTCGGCATGGCTGCTCATTGCGTTGGCGGGGGTTTTAGCTATTGCCTATGTCAAAGAAAGAGTTCTCTTCACTGGATGTCAATGAAAGTCTACAACACTGCCTATGAAGTTCCATCTGCTATTGAAGTTCCCTCCACGGGAAGCTATAATCGCTTGCCTAAATGCATTGAAAATACCAGTAAGCAAACAGTGCTTGCTGGAAAAGAGTGGAAGATAGCCTTGCCGAAGTTGAACACACTGTTACGATCAAAATTGCCGGAAGTATCTCCACCAAAATAAATTTCTAGTGTAACTGTATCTGATGGTAAAGTGGTATTGCTTGTTGAAGGGGAATTCAAAGTTCAGGTTACACTGGGCTATCGTGAGCATATGTCTCTCTGGAGAATACCGCATTTAGAATTGCTTGTAGGCGAGAGGAGTGGAATGGTGAAACTTACTAAACCACAAAGGTTTAGTATTGGAGATGATCTGGAGCACATAATGGCTGCGACAAAAAATCCATTTGCAATATTATATTCTGTCTTGCACGAATTCTGCAATGCATTAGTAATAGATACCGTGATAAGACAGGTAAAGACTTTACGACAAGGTAGGTAGAAAGATGCAATAAACTTCGAGACTATATTGACAAACAACGCTTCATCTATTTACCCCGATAGTGAACCAATGAATAATCTGACCAACAATGTATGATCGAGGAAATGGAGGGCCTGCCATTGTTGGCTCGCGTCATATTTATGTATTGTGCAGCGATCCATTTCCATTGTTCTTCTTCAAATATGATATTGTGAACGAATCATGGAGCGAGGTTAACCTTCCTACCTCTAACCTCAATTTCTCTTGCGTTACAATAGGTTCTTGCGTTTACATTGAACAGGTTCAAGGATGTATGGCTGATCTTATCGAGAGAAGAGAATTACCGGGTTAGCATTAATTTATGACACTAAGATGCAGGTTGGGTCTCGAGGACTCGATTTTCCTTTACTGGGGAGTGGTGCCATATGTGCTGTTGTGGAGTGTTAGTTTATTTAGTTGATTAATCGGGGAATACCAGCAAGGACACTCCATGTATTTTCAGCCTGGAAGACATTAGTTTTTCACACCCAAATGGATATGGTGCTTGGTCTAGTGTTCGGAGCTCGAAACAATTCAAGTATAATAATGATTTACCTGTTCGATGTTTGGGAAAGCTCAGGAGCAGTGATGGAAGTTACACATGAAGAGATCACTACGTTTGGGAAATCACAGAAGAAGCGAAGGCAGTTAGACATGGGGAGATCAAGAGTTTGAGTCGAGCAAAGAAAAACATAACTGGAAGGCAAACCGTTTTGTATTTCCCGGAACACTGAGAGTTTTGTTTTAGATTTTTTCTCTTTAAAAGAATGATGTATGTAATGGAACGAATGGAGGGAGGACAGCCGGGGAGCCTTTGACAGGCTGGGTTTGTAATGTATTCTTTTTCAGCAAATATAGAACAGAGTGCCAATAGATTCTATACTTTGTCACTGTCTAATTCCATTTTCTTCCTGTATTATTGTTTCTGAAGTTTTCATCACTGGTCTTTCTTCCTTACGTTCATTATTTCAGTTTGTAATGGTTACAATTTAGTACTACCTCTGCTGTAGCTAATTTAAAGAATTCCTTAAGGTGCAGTTTTTCCTCTGTTTTGCTGTGAGTAGAACAAGACCTGCATCCTAATTGTTTTGCCTTATTTACAAGTTTGATTTGTTCACACCCTTTCCTCTGTCTTTCTATGAGTGAGACAAGACCTGTGTTCAGATATTTGAAGTTTTGTGTTACTTCTTCTATTGAGAGGAAGACCAGATACCTGGCTTTTTCTTTCAGTTTTGTTCATCCCCTATCTTCTATCCATCCTCATGATTTTAAAATGAATTAGACAAACGAGGTCATGCATTTTCGTTTCTGATCTATAAATGAGTGGAATGACTATTTTAGACCTAGTTCTAGAAGCCTCCTATGACTGACCAATCAACAAGATTTATTTCTTTTAAAAATGTGCTAAGGCTTGGCTCTTTTACAGCCTAGAGTCAACTCTTGCGACAACAATTAGCATGCCTCTTGGCTCCATGTTGGGCCTTCTTTGAGGTGCTTCTTCTTGTGTTGTTACTTTCAAGACCATGTTTGTGTATCTCAGATGGACTTTGGGTTTTCTTAGTATGATTTTGATCCACATTACTGGCCATTGGTCCATGTTGAAATTGTCTCTTTATGTTTGATAGGATTTGCAGTAGAACTACATTAATTTCAGTTTGTTTTTCCTGTTATTTTAATAGCCTTTCATTATCTTCTTTACAACTTTGTAATTCTTCCATGAGGATTCTTACAATTTCAACCAAATTTGGAGGGGTTTCCACCACCCTCCCCTCATCATTTTATTCTTCTCTATTGTGGGAGATTTCCCCCAACTCATGGTGTGTCACCATTCTTTTTTCTATAATTTTCCTTGCTGTCCACTGACCATTTGAGTGCTAATAAAATATTTTATGTTAGTTAATTATCTACTAATTTATGAACAACACATGTAATTTGTAAGGTGAAATCAACTTCATTATTTGCAAACATTAACAACACATAGTTCAGATTTTTTTTAAAACAAGTAACAACAACATAAAGTTTCATTCCCTTCTTTAGTAATAGATTTTGAATGATCTCTTATGTATGGGGTAAGATAGAGTGTTACCCCTTAAAATTTATCTATTAAAAATTTATTCAACTCATTCATGAGCCCAAGCAGGTCAAGTGTTTTTTCCTTCTCTGATACCAATATGTCACACACCCAACCCCTTAAGTACCCTTTTAAGGGATGGGGTATAATTTTTTCGCCTTCATACAACTTATTTGAGCTCCTTGAATAAGGGAACCATTACATTATGATCTTCAATATCTTTCCAACGATTATAAACTCGTCCAAAACTGAGTTTTGATTCAAAAGTTATGGCTCCCTAAACTTCTTGGGGTATCGTTGGTCAAAGTCCACATGGCACCCACATGGATCCACCTCATTTGTACCATCCTACATGATGATGAAACGACCTCAGTCGTCATCCTCTAGCGATGACATGGCCATTGGAGGGGCAGTTGCAGGGGATATCTCTCGAGTCTTCGTGGGTAACATGCCTTTGACCCCTTCAATATTCTTGTACAGGTCTACAAACTTCCCCGGAGTTTCGAAGTCCAAATGACTCTTTCCACTCTAGAATCTATGGTGGAGACTCTATTCACTCTTGGATATGACGACTAAGATTATATGCTCTTATCACATATATTATACTTGATANGTTCCCACACTTAATTTGCGACCAATCCCACGGTGCCACATTATCATGGTGTACGTGCCCTATCCAGTCGAGGTTGGACACCAAAAATAAGGATTTCAACACTTCGACACTTTAGTTCTTCGATGGTTAACACACCATAATATATCCTCACATCTCCCAGAGTCCCAAATTTCCTATTTTTCAGATTCCTAAAGTAGGACTTCACCTAAGTGTTTACACTATCTCCCACTAGTTGATCGAACAATCGAGAAGGTTCCCAACGGACCCTCGATCAACGGTCCACAATGTTCCTGAATTCCTCCCCTCGATTTGAAAGTTGGCAGGATTTTTCCACTTCGAGACTTTTATGACTTCACATCCCTTACAGGTCTTAACCCATTTAAGTATCGAAGGTTTACCTACTAGAAAGGTCATAAAGCATATATGACTACTTACTGTCGGTTGATGATACTACTTACTTTATCCTTCCACTATGCTTGATCTAATGGTCTAGAAGGGTCCTGAAGGATCCTCTGATCTATGACCCACATTACTTCATGACTTCAACATTTGGTTTATGTAACTTCATGGATGAAAAACTGGCCAATGTTTAACGATAAAGTGGATCCCATGACAATGGATAGGAAACTACTAGTTGTTGATCAACTGTTCGGTCATCGTTTCAACAAGTTTCCTTCGACGAGATTTGAATGTTGTGAGGCTCAAACATCCCAAATTCCTGGACGTCCGAAGTGTTGAATCCCATAAGGCTTAGCTCCTTTTTAGCGTATCCAGGGTCCTGGTCATATGGGGCTTTGACAAGTCCCCAAGGGATACACTCTTAGATCTTATCCAAGGTTTGGTTAAGGTTACAGACTTGAGCCTATAGTCACTAGGGATACTGGTTTGAAGGAAGATCCTTTCACTTCAGAATCCAAATCCTGTAACAAGATAGAGGTAATTCTAAGGGATTGACAGGTTCAGAGTTATCCCATAAAGTCTGTCCCGACTCTATATTTCCAGGTTTGGTCCCTAGATAGTCCCTTGAGGAATTTATAAATAACACCAGGGTCAAAGTATTATTCTACCAAATTCATTTAAAACTCATTACCAACAATTCTCCTTCTCTAAAAAGAGGTAGGAAGAAAACCATATGCAAAATATGATATTCAAGATTCGCTTCCAATTTCCTAGGATGCAAGGCCATCAAAACCAAAAATTCTATCATTCAAACAAGGTAAAATACTTTTCTATCATCTAGCTCAAGAGAAAAATGCATATTATAACAAAACAACAAAGACAACATAAAAATTTAGAGTCACATTTATCTAAGATTGGAAATTAGTTGGTAACTATTGAAAGGGGTTTTCTTTTGCACCCAACCATAGGCACAATTTTCAGTTTGAGTATTCCTCAATTGGATACCCCCTAGCTAGACCATGATTCCATGAGTTAGATGAAGTTTTCCTTTTCTCTTAGCTACAACAAGGGACAAAGGTTACTCTCCTTTTCCCATAGGGACCCGACAATTCAGTTTTCTATCCACCAAGCAAGGGAACCTACTGTGATTTCTCACTCAAACATCGCATCTCTGTTTATCAACTTGATTAGAAAAAAATGTCTAAGCACTCATGTACCCTCTCATGTGTATCCTCTACCATTTGCTCATGATTTTCCTGACTTTTATTTTCTTTTCCAGAAATATTTTGTGGGTCTTATCATGGAGTTTCCATACATGTACTCTGCCCATATCCTCATTTACTCTTGAGGAAGACTTCCCAACTACCAACTTGACTAGTAATTAAATTTTTCTGGGCTAGAATACTATTCTGGGTCTGAGCCAATTTATATCTAGTAGCGTACTAGTCTGACATGGTCATTTCAACAATCAATGGTTCCCCTTACCATCATGATCCATACTAGCCACCTCCTTTCAACAATTATGCCACGATTTTCCATTATATATATATATATATATATATATATATATATATATATATATATATCTATGTATGTATGTTGTAGGACATTTTGGTGTTGGGAAGACAATTGTTAACTTACAAATGTATGTGTATTGGCCCATAATGAAATAAGATGTATCACAATATATTATAGGATGTATACTTTGTTGTACCATCAAGCCTAACAACAAGTAGCAAGGTCTATACCATCCCTTACCTATCCCCACTCGACCTTGGGAAATAATTTCCATGGATTTTGTGAGAGGTTTACCAATCCCATGAAGGGACATGACTATCTGTTTGTGGTAGTTGACAGGTTCAACAAAATTTGCATTCTCATTCCTTGTAAAAATACCATTAATGGACAAGAAGCAAAAAATAAGTTATTTGAACAGGTCCAGGTGCACTTCAGGATACCAAGGAGCGTCATCTCAGATAGGGATACCATATTTCTTAGTGCATTTTGGACTACATTGTGGGAGAAGATGGACACTAAGTTGAACAGGTCTACAACATTCCATACACAGACATATGGGTAGACGAAATTAGTTAACAAGACTTTGGTGCAACTTTTGAGGGGTTATAATCATAATCATTCTAAGAATTGGGATGAAAATATGATCTATATACACCACTCTTATAATAGAGCAATCCACACTTCTGTTGGTAATTCACCTTTTGAAACTTGCTTTTGGTATTTTCCACCTTCACCTTTAGATGTTGCATATGGACAACAAGGAGGAGTGAGGGAGGACCACATAGGATATGCATTAAAAGTAGAAAAAATTGTTGAAAAGATCATGTAGATCCATTTGAAAGTCAAGAGACACTGAAGAAGTCAGAGGAAAAGTACAAGGCTATACATGACTAACACAGAGCAGAGAAAACATTTAGAGTGGGATACAAAGTATGGCTATAGTTGAATAAGGAAAGACTAAAGGGTCCTCGTTAGAATATCAAGGCTCTGCGATATGGTCCTTTTGAGGTATTGGAAAATGTGGGAGATAATACCTACATACTCATTACACCCCCATACATGCACATTTTCTCAGTAGTGAATGTGGAGGATCTCAAACTCTATGAGCCTTCCATGTTGGATTAGGATGAGGATTAGGTCCTACCTTCCATAGAGGACTCAACACCAAATTCTCAGGAAGAGTTAGTAGAGGAAACAATTTTTCATAAACAGTCCAAAACTACAATATAGGGGCAATATGACCTTTGGCAGATTGGGTTGAAAGTACATCTTCCAGATAAAGCAAAGTGGTACTCCAAGGAGAAGGTAGAAGAGAAATTTCCTCACCTCATTTAGTAAATATTTTGGGGACCAAAAGCCTCCCTAAATTGGGAGGTATGATTCATATTGTATCATTATATTTTTTTTCATATAGCTCGATCCTTTCAGAGTGGAAATATTGGATGAATAAGCTCATAGGGACATTTTAGTGGCCAGTCCCAATTTGGAAAATTGGGGTCCGGAACCTTCCGCGCTCATTTTGATGCTGTTGTAGGAAAATACCCCTGCGGACAGGTAGATCTCCTCTTGAGAGCTAGACTCTTAACTCTTAAGACATAAGGTGCTTAACATGGACACTGACTTCCTTTTAGATATAGATAAACTAATGTGTGAGGAGGAAGGAAAAAATAAGTACCTTTTTACCGGTGTTTGTCCCTGCACAGTCCGAGTTGAGCTCCAATATTAAACTCCTCGATAAGCCCTATAGAAAAACAAAGATACAACCAACTTCCTACTCTATTGAGATTAGTTCGAAACAAATCTATCTATTAGAGAAAAGTTCATGTGAGATCAAACAAAGACTTGAAAGAAACAGGCCAAGCATATTATATTAATGAGAACAACAATGAATAAAAATTACAACCATAGATGTGAGTGCAGTAGCTTCATCAAGTTCCCCTTGTCCAAACCCTTTCTTAAACAGTCCACACACAGAATGCTGATGTTCTAGATGAAATCTTCCTCATGAGATCATAAATTAGATGCTTCACAATACTTTCCATCTTCCTTCAATACCACTCATGAGATCATAAGTTTGGTATAATTCTCAATCTCCATTCCCCCCTTCCTCCATGGAAATCCCTCATTATATAGAATTTGGAGGATTAACCACCATGGAGAGGATCTCTCATCAGATCCACCAAGAAAGGGATCTCTAAGATATTTAGGGAGAAAATATCTCTTAAGGATTTTGGGGAGGAAATA
>SNQJ01S0061903.1:22908-51635 GCA_010110895.2 Picea sitchensis | reverse complement strand
GAACATGGACTGACATGGGTATTGAGACAAGATATTTGTGATGGTTTACTCTCGAGGCAGATACTTCCCTTGAACACTGAGGCACGATAGCAGAAACATGACATGGACCAAAAACTTGATGATGCAGTGGATGCTGTGACTTACGTCAAGTGAACCAAAGGAGTAAAAGAAACTCAAAGGATTGGCTCAGTGCAGAGGTTCAACGGATTAAAATGTGTGCAAAGACAAAGTGCCGTGTTCAAGGGCGACCATAAGAGTTACTTGGTAATGTTTTCAAAAACTGCTTGGCTTGCTTCTTTCAATTTTTCCCCCATCCAGATAGATGAGTAACTCTTTTTGATTTAATGAGCTCGAGGAGGGTAACACATGCTTGATATAACTTACCTTTGGTAAGTCCCTCTTTGTTTGTTTAATGAACTAGAAGAAGTAAGGGTTTGGTCTCATATGGGCCTATCGATGTTTGTTTAACGAGTCCAAAGATAGAAAACTCGAAGGTTTTTCATGATTATAGAGTCTGGAAAAACACTTAAAAGAGAACTCTCTCAGTTCCTTTTTCGTAAAGTAGTCTGATGAGACTGAAAAAAAGATAAACTATCGCTCAACAGACGTTTTCTTCAAATACTTTAACGAGTGTGAAGAGAACAAGGTCGCTCGACAATCTTTTCATGTTTAGAGAGTCTGAAAATAACTTAAAGATGACTCCAATGTTGTCCTTTTTGTAATGTTAGTCTCACGAGGCCAAAAAAGAGATAAATTATCACTCGAAAGATGCCCTTTCAAACCTTTTAACGAGTGGGAAAGGAAGCAATATCACTCGATAATATTTTCATGTTTAGAGAGTCTGAAAAGATCTTAAAGGAGACTCCAGGGGGTTCCTTTTACGTGTGTCCATACAGGTCTGAAAAAGAGATAAAAGTTTACCCAGATGCATTCTCATGTATTTACGAGCATGAGAAAGAACAAAGAATAAGATCGGTATGCCCCCAGCTTGACAGCTAGTGGCTTAACTCCAGAATGATCATCAAGGGCTGGAGACATGCCCTCCAAGCTTCAAATCATTCACCGACTTTGAGGTTGTCACTAATTTCTCTAGTAGATGAGAAAAAGGAGAAATTTCAAGAGAGGTGACTATTTCATTTTTTAATGAGCTTGACACAAGAAAATAACTATGCTCAGGGTTCTGCGTTCGATCCCCAGATTGTTGTTTCATTTTTTAACGAGCTTTCTACGGAGAGGAAAACTATGCTCGTGACCTCTGTTTCATTTTTTAATGAGCTTGACATAGAGAAGAGAAACTATGCTCATGGCTTCTTCTTGATCATGGCTTCCAGGAGGATAATTCTCTGGAAGGACACCATGTCAAGGGACAAACCTTGGTCATGGCTTCCAAGAGATCTTCACTGGATGGAAGATAATCACTCTGGAAGGAACACATGTCGAGGGCTGCGACAGGGGTAAGGAGATCAGGCTCTAAAAGCCCTATTGAAGAAATCACCATGTCCACTACCGGATCCAAATCATCGGAAGTTGAAATCATGGGAGATGATGGAAAATCAACATTAGGAGGGGAGATAGACGATACATCTACCCAAATTTCTTCATGAGGGGGAAGAAAAGAGGATCGATGATGGTTATATTCCTGAGGTAGCTCGTCGATGCTCAACATTTCCATGATAGATTCATTCGAGGGAAAAATTGGGGAAATATAAGCGATCACAGACGACAAGGAACTTAACTATGATTGCATCGAGGAACTGTCAGGTTCCAATAGATGTTGGTCATCCAATGAGGGAGAAGCAGATTGGATAGAAACGTATGATGTTTTAGCTAGACTAAGTGGCACATAGTCACCTAGTGCATCGAATTCCAATGGACTAGGTACAATCCAAGGGTCAGATGATTCCAAAGATTGATAAGTCGTGGTCGAAATCAAATCGACGGTGGAAATGTGATGTGTAGTCGGTGGAAGTGGTGTAGGGAAGGTACCCATGAGGCTAGAATATTTCAGTAAGCCAACACCAACACTTTCATACGTGATCTTGTGGTCTCCCAAGAAAGGAATATTGTTGGTAGTGGGAGCGCGAGCATCGGTCGTGTAGAAATCCAACTGATCAACAGTGGCAATTTTTACCTGATGAGGAAATGGACACATCAAAAAACTGACGAGGCAACATTAGTCATAGCATAAAACCAACTTCTGCCAAGTAACAAGTTGTAATCAAGGGGAGCATCGACCACCTCGACATCAACAGTAACAATTTTTCCACCCAATTGGATGGGTAGGGACTGTAAAATCCAATGGGGATGAAAACCTCTCCCATCGAAGGCACGTAACATCGTTGGGGATTTTTTAAGTGCGGGTGATTTAAAACCTTTCCAACATGCTAAAGACATGACACAAGTTGAGGCTCCCTCATCCAGAATAGTTCGGTGGATTTGTTGATTGTGAACAAGAACATCAACTTGAAAAGCAAGTTGGTGGGAGAGTCGAGACACATAATTTTCCAGGTTAAACATGATATGGTTGGACGACTCAGGATGAACAACGCCAATAGCGGCCAAAATCATTCTACGTTGACTGGGGTAGTGCTATAGTACTTCTAATGTAGACATAGAACACAGTGCTTGAGCCAAATATTCAACAATGTTGTATTTCTGAGCAGCACGTGAACTAGGATTAAAGGTAGCTTTGCAGATAATTCTCTTAGGAGGGCAAAAGATAGGGTCAAATGTGGGTTTCTCAATCTGAAGTGGTCTAGACAAAGGATTAACCGATGGAATACTAACAAAGGATGGTGATGGATTTGGTAAAGTACCGGTACCGTTAATGTCTTTTCCTTTGTCAGGATTCCCTGGTGTGTCGTATGAATTAGAGCGAGTGGTCAAATTAATCCCATTAAACATATAAATATGTGCACTCGACGAGGCCTCATAATTAGTATGGATAGAACTTCCCCCAGGAGAGGGGGTTTGAGAAACCATGGATTGTTGCTGCGGAAAAGGATGAGTAAACACAACAGGTTATGACTTTCCTTGGAAAATTTTGGTCACTTCATTGCGAAGTGGTCAGTCTCGAGTGTAGTGATCGTCACCACAAATGATACATGAGAATTTCAGTTTTCGTTGTGTTTTATTTTCGGTAGCAGGTGTTTGAGCCTGATTTTTTGGTTGTTCATTGTTATTTTTTGATTTATTCTTTGTCTTCTTCTTACCTCCAGATTGTTGTGAAGGGGTAGATTGAACTGCATTTACCTCAGAGTTCTGAGTTTGGGGGGAGGTAGAGGAGAGTGTGAGCGATTGGGAAGTAGATTGAGTTTTGATGGAACCGATAGCACCATCCACATGAGATGAGGATGACTGTTTAGATGGATTAATATTAGCTCGAGCAGCATTCAGAAGCAAATCATAGAAAGTACTAGATTGTGAATAAACCAAATCTAAATACTGAGCTCGAGTGATGGCTTGTTCCTTAGTGACCGCGCCACCCATAGAGATATCGTGAGCGATCAGGGGTAAAAGTGATTTAGTAAACCATTCAGCCAATAATATGTCAGGAATGATTGCCTTGATCATCCTTCATCATCGCCGAAACTCATGAATATGGTCAGAGATATGCATAGAGTCAGTTTGACGAAGGGAGGTCAAGAGTTCAGTACCCGTCTCGTAGCGAATAGGTAGTTGAAAGTGTGTGAAGAAAGACATGGAAAGGGAATTAAAATTATGAAAAGAAGCACGTGGTAGTTCAATATACCACTTTGCTGCCGAGCCTGTAAGTGTTCGCTGGAAAATATGCAAACGTACAGAATCATCCATGAGGGAGTTTGATGAACACCACAAATGGAAATTCATCACATGGTTGTTTGGATCTTCACCAGATTTTCCGTCAAATTTCAGAATATTAGAAGGAAGTTTAGCTGGAATGATTGGCCAAACCGGTGAATGAAAAATAAGATCATTAGTTAACCAAGACAAGTCTGGGATATCTAGGGTCGCAAGGAAATTTAGTTGTTGGTTAATTTGCGGATGATACTGGTGCGGCATAGGAACACTAGTAGGACCATAAACTGGGTTAGGTGGATAGTTGTAACCTGTAGGTCTTCCTACATACAGTTGTTGCTGGCCAGGATAAGCAAGATTCGATGATGGATGAGAAACATTTGCATAACCCGATGGGTTCTGAGCATTATAGGCTGGGTGATTTTCTCGCCCATGAGGAGGATAAACATTTCTCCCTTGAGGATGGTAAGGAGTAGATCCCAAAGGTGGATACACATTAGACCCATGAGGAGGATAAGACTATGGTCTTGGAGAACTCCAGGTGGTGTTTAGGATGCCGCCCGAATAAGATTGTCCATAAGATGTTCCGAAAGGAACAAGATTTGATACTCCTCCTAGTGGGTTATTATACGAGTTCCCCCCAAATTGGGGTTGAATAAAAGTGCCTCCTGAAGATACTCCCCAGGATTGTGAAGGGTTTCCAACAAATGAAGGTTTCCCCCCTACCAACGGTGGATTAACGACCGAGGTATGACTGGAAAATGGAGGTTGCCCTCCAAGAGGAGCATGAAAAGGGGGTTGTCCCCTGGGAGGGGTAGGCTCGCCATATAATGGTAGTCCTCCAGGAGGGAAAATTTCATTAGATGGTGGTTTCCCTCCATCCAGTTGTGTTTGGATAGCAGGGGTCTACATTCTTGGTTGAAAAGATGTCCCAACAGGATCGTGTGGAACATGTGGAGCTGTAGAAACATGGGTAAGGATTGAAGTGCCTTGGAGATGAGTAGAGGTGATGAGTCCAACATTAGGATGGGCTTGTGTTGGCGTAACAGTAGGGTTAATGACCTGATCATCTGGGTGATTCATGGTTTGACCCGATGGTCCTGTTTCACTAGGAGGGTCATGAGGATGAAAGGGTTTTCGAAAGGATTCGAAATGTTCATAGAGATCATGTCCCGATAAAGTCCTCCATATAGAATGAGCAGGTGTGGGATTTGTATCTACTGCAGTGCTAGGACGAACATGAGTCCTATACTCATGACCAAAGATTGGTTCTGTGGATCCCATATATGTTTCGGTAAAATTTCTCTCTGATAATTATGGGACCTCTTCGTCTATGACATTCCCAAGGGAGTCTAAACGAAGCAAAAGTGGTTCGAGAAGGGTTACTGACACAGATGTAGTGGGATTTTCAATCGTAACCAAAGCACCTTCTGAGTTATCTAACGGAGGAGCAATAACACTTCCAGTGTCAGATTGATTTTCTACCTCTCTATGGTAGTTGTCTTCTGGAGGGTTAGGAGGTAAGGGTTAATAGCCTTCCGGAGGCAACCCTTGCATCCTACATGATCAACGAAGACCTTTATCATCTATAGGCTCAATTGTGGAGAATAACAGAACACACTGAAAATATAGGGCCAACTAACAAAAATAAACAATATACGCTAATAAAATCTAGGAATCAACCAAGCAGACAAAACTTCTCTCGATGATCGTACTAGTTGGTGATGAAATCCAATGTCGCGTGATCAAGTCAAGAAGGGGCTAGGATATGGTGGAATAGTTACAATGGTTACCTGCTTAACGAACTTTCACCTTGGTGCAAGCTTCCACGCAATAATTGTGGATTTACCCTCCAAGGAGCCCGAGTGAGTTTGACCAATGTCTGTTCCAGGTACAGTGAGACTTCCCTTCACCATCACCTTTTGTAAGTACCTAAATAATATGGCAACTAAAGACACCAGATCGCAGTGAGTCCCTGGGCGGGTACAATTAATAGTCCGATCTGAAACGTATGGGCAGGATAACAAGTCTGAAATCAACCCGAGAGGATCCCACACATAATCGTGGGTATACCTTCAAGTGACCCCCAATATACGATCCGACCACTACAAATAGTTGAACCATAGAGGGATAATCTCTGTAATTTGCCCGAATGCGACCTCATGCGTAACCCCTGTGTGAGAGGGGGATCCCAGAAAACCGATACGACTATTGGATTTGACTCTCCCTAGCTCAGGATGCTAATGTTTTTTTTGAAAACTTTGGAGAGTTGTACTCACAGCCTAATCCAAAGTGCTAACCCTAGTCTACTATTGGTGGAAGATCCTAAAAACAAAAAAAAATGTTCTAGATAATTTTTAATTAGCGTTCGTTTTACAATTGTTCTTTACTCAAAGGGTGTATGAAAGTGAAACTGATGGAATGGTGACTCAATTCCCAAAGCATGCATAAAATATGATAAGAAACCGTTTCTTTTCAATGAATGCCTATTTAAGGGAGAGAGAAAGAGTTGTTTTCACTATCAAAAACTAATATGGAATGTCCTCAATCAATCGGTTCTCAACCGAATCCAATGTAATGCTAAAAAATTTCAGAAATTCCTTCTAATATGAAAACCAATCACTAAGATGTATCTTTGTTGTTTGTATGTGAATGATGATTAATTCAATGAAAAACTTCTCCTACCAACTACCCTTTCAGATCAAGGAGATTCAGACAAGCATAAGAAGATTTTACACAAACAACACACCCTCTTGCTATGATTGAAACAAGAAGCAAAAAGAAAAGAAAAGATAACAAAGAAAATCAATAATTTCACAAAAAATAAAGATGCTAAGAAAAATGACCTCAAAGAACCAAATGAGATGATTCATAGATTTCTGATGCCCTTTACCAGAGTTCCCGCTCAGTCGGATAAGAGAGGAGAAAGCAGTGGATTGATTCCAAGTTCTCAACAACAGGAAAACTCAAAATAAGGAAGAAGGTCACAAAATCTAAACAACAAAGTGCTTATTTCTCAGAAAGCAGAGTGTCAAAGGTCAATAGGAAGAAGCATTGAAGCACAAATAAGCTGAGCAAGGGAAAAAACAGAGACTCGACTGCAGAAAATCCAATTCTGTAAAGTTTTTTTGCAGAGGAAAGGTTGGCGCTCTAGTGTAAGGGGCACCAGAGCATTATATCGCTCTATCTAAGACCAAGAGGGAGTGCCAATGCTCTGCTAACATAGGCAAGGGAGCGCCAGGCTTCCATAGCTCAGAAAATTGTCAAAAAAAAAAAAATTCAGTCAAACTTTGTCAATTAAGATGAATGTGATGGAATAAGGATTCAATCAACATATGAAATCAAACATACAGGGTGAACAAGGTCTAAAAATAACAAAGGGTAAGACAAGGTCTCTGAGGAAAACCAAAACTGAAAGTTTCTAGGTTTTAGTCCCCAGTGGAGTCGCCAATTTTTGTTGTAGGAAAATCCCCCTGCGGACAGGAATATCTCCTCTTGAGAGCTAGACTCTTAACTCTTAAGACAAAAGGTGCTTAACATGGACACTGGCTTCCTTTTAGATCTAGATAAACTAATGTGTGAGGACGAAGGAGAAAATAAGTACCTTTTTACCGGTGTTTGTCCCTGCACAGTCCGAGTTGAGCTCCAATCTTAAACTCCTCGATAAGCCCTGTAGACAAACAAAGATACAACCAACTTCCTACTCTACTGAGATTAGTTCGAAACAGATCTATCTATTAGAGACAAGTTCATGTGAGATCAAACACAGACTTGAGATAAATAGGCGAAGCATATTATATTAATGAGAACAACAATGAAGAAAACTTACAACCACAGATGTGAGTGCAACAACTTCATCAAGTTCCCCTTGTCCAAACCCTTTCTTAAACAGTCCACACACAGAATGTTGATGTTCCAGATGACATCTTCCTCATGAGATCATAAGTTAGATGCTTCATAATACTTTCCATCTCCCTTCAATACCACTCATGAGGTCATAAGTTTGGTATAATTCTCAATCTCCCTTCCCCCCTTCCTCCATGGAAATCCCTCATTATATAGAATTTGGAGGATTAACCACCATGGAGAGGATCTCTCATCAGATCCACTAAGAAAGGGATCTCTAAGATATTTAGGGAGAAAATATCTCTTAAGGATTTTTGGGAGGAAATATCTCTCAAGGATTTTAAGGAGGAAATATCTCTCAAGGATTTTAAGGAGGAAATATTTCAACCATCCATGAGATCCTTCACCATCCCTAAAAAATAGGAAACCAAATGTGAGATGGATTCTCACACTTAATTACTTTATTTTTCATGAATATTAATAATAATTCATGTGCACTTGATTCTCACACTTAATCCATTTCTTTTCCATGAATATTAATAATAATTCATGTGTACTTAGTATTTTTTCCTTCATGTAATATATCCCTCCTCCACATTGACTAGGGATTGTGACATAGGTTATTCCATGGTGTCAAGGTGTATGCGACACTTATATGACACTTTACGACACTTAGGGCAGGGTACCTAGGTGTGCAAATTTCATGTGTAACAGATGAATCAACAACGGTTTTTGGGGTTAAAACATTTCCAACATAACTTGGACCCCATGACACTATTCTACACATCAAGACCTTTCTAATGGTGGAAAACTCATGTTGATCAGATCTTGTTTGCAAAATGTATGGCTCCCAGAAGTTGACCTACCATGTTTAACACCATGGTATGAGATGATGCCATGCCATCTCCTATTACTCGCACATATGGGGATATCCACATATGTAATTTCAAGAATATTATAGAAGGTCCAAAACCCTATCACAGTTGAGGGTTGAAGAAGTCAAAAACCTATCAGTAGATGGTTACTGGGCTATGTTAAATATCGAGCTAGTAGTAGAAGAAGGGATTCCATTCTTTTGCATTGTATCTTGTTCCATAGCTGAGAAAAACATCCGAGAGTGGTATTTTGTGACAATAAAAAAGGAGGATAGATTATGTAGCATCCATATAGGCCACGGGTCAAAGGAAATTCCACAGAGAGTGCTTCTTTTTTTGTACTTGCATCATTTATATACCAGAGAAAAGAGAGTAGAGAAACCTCACATTCTAGTTGGGTTTTCTCTTGTATTGGGTTTCTCAGGTCATATCTTGTGTCTATTTTTGGATTGTGTGATTGTATTTTACTATTCTCTATTTTCCACATTTTATCTTTTTTGTGCATAAGCATTAAATCAGTAACTAAATATTTTGAAGATCTAAAAGAAAAATAACCTTAATAGTAAAGACTTTCAATATTTTATTAGATATGTTGTGATGGACTATTCTAGTGGAATATCCATGACAATTTATAGATCATATTATCTAGTGATTTCCTTGTTGTAAATCAAATTAACAACTCACAAAACAACATACACTTGTTGGAATATTCAACTCAGTTAAAGATCGTGGAAGAAAATACTGGAAACCAAAATCTCTCAAACAATACACAAGATATTCTGCCCATCAACTAAGATTATCAGTCAAATAAATTCAAAGATTACAAGGGCTCCCATACCTGGGAAAATGGACCATAGAGATACAAAAAACTATAGTCAGTACCTACAAACCCTATCAACTCTAGATCTACTATACGACCTTGATTTTTCATGTTTCTCGATATGTACGTGCCTTTCCTTAAGAAAACATGCATATACACAACTATCTCCATTGAAACTCACACACATGCACTCAAATATTCTACAACACTCTGTACAATGTGATCCTGCTATTGTGGCTTCAATCAACTGAAACCCACTTGCTATTGAACCTGTTATGTCTTCTACCTGACCTGATATCTAGATGTAATTCCTTCTCCACTTGTCCAAGATATCCTTGAATCACTGTCCTTTGTGATCCAATCCCGTGAGAAAAATTTCTTCTCTACTTTGTATCAACCATGACTTCTCCTTAACCCTAGCCTTGATTTTATAATATTACGTTATGACCTAACCCTAATATCCAAAGTGATTGATGGTTGAGATTACTTCTCGTCTCACTTGAGATGAATGGCTATTATTTAATTCACTAATTCTAATTAAATCATTTCTCTAAATAAAACTCAATTCACTAATAAAATCATTCTACTTTAGTAATTTCTTTAATTAAAGTAAAGTATCAAGGTAGGAGGCTTTGGAAAAATTCCACACATCTAGACACTTAGGCATGTGAGGAAATACCTTTCTGATGCTACAAACATCAACACTCCCTCTTAACAAGGAATGCATTTTGCACCACTCCAAGTTTGTCTCTAAAGAACACAAAATTCCCTTTAACCAAGGGTTTGGTTAGAATATCTACAACCTACTCATCTATGGAATTATACTAAATCTTCACTACTCCATTTTGTTAGCACATTATTATTATCGTTCCGGAGCGTAGGTGACAGCTGTTAGCACACAAAGCAGGTCAAGGAAATTACAATGGTGATTTTCCCCTACCCAGGTTCAGTGTGGCGCTACCTCTAAACACAATTGGAAGGACTCTAAAGTTAGCGGATGGATAGAATTTTGGTGAGGGAACCAAAAGTAGTCGGTGCACCTAGATCTCACCTCCCCTCTATATTGACGGTCATCGATTATATCGGGGCCGCAACATGTGCGAACGTTAAAATATGGAGGGTGGGCCGGGATCAAAACCATGGTTTTGTGGAGAAGCGACATGTCAGTCGGATATGCATATCGGGCCCAAAAGAGATGAAGAGTCAAACCACTTTTTACAACCTCGATATGTGCATGTGCGTATAAGACCCTATCCCGGGTCAACAAGTGGTCGCTCCACAACTGTCCCACCACACTTCAATCCCAAGGAGGGATCAACCAACGAGCTAAGGTTGACTTCCACAATAGCTGCGCCCAATCCAATCATGACAGGTGGTCTTCTGTGATCCGTTCGCCTCGTTGCGCTCTAGACCTGATGAAGATTAAATGAGGTAGGGTATGGTAGATGAAAATGCATCTCATCCCATAATTGAAAGGCTCGATAGTTATGACCAAGGGGGTCAGATTGTCAGCAAGGTACAATGGTGGTCATTTTTCTGTAGGTGCCTACTAAACCTGGTTGCGTCTGACAGAGGGAAACAGGTTCAGTCTGACAGAGGATTATTCAGACATAAATCTTTGAATGTAATTGCCAGATCACACTCTTGATGGCAAGATGTCTGGAGTATGTATACTCAATTTTGATATTTTGTTAGTGTCGATGGTTGAGCTATGCTCCTGATTTGTAAATTTTTAATGAAGCCTCTGATTCTCTAGTTATGTATTTCCATTTGAGACTTCTTGTTTGATGACAATCAACTCTCTTTTCATATCTTTTTATTATGATATTGAAGACTCGGGCATGGATGATCCAATCGATTTGTTGTGACTGTATTGTAATGTATGTTTGATTGCAATATTCTTATGGCGTTTTTAGTTTCTTGAAGTTTTTGATTCAAGAGGATATTGTATTTGAAGCTTTTCCTCCTTGGTCTGCTGGAAGACCAGATGTCCATAGAAAACCTCTACATTTTTCCTCAATTTCTTCATCCTACTCACCCTTAATACAAATTACTGACTGAAGTTAGATCAATACCTCACCTGGTCTCACTTATCAACCCAGTTTTCTGATTTAAAGTGATATTTTCCTGAGCCTGCGTCCATTTAGACCCCCCTTAATTTTTATTCATTGTGACATAAAATTGATGGGTATTGGGTTTACCTTTGCTACAATCCATAGGTGACTTCTAGGGCTAACAAATTCTAGATCCTATATTGAATGAAGTGATATTTTATCTCTATATGCTTGGATGTATCATGGAATATTGGATTCTCCAAGAATTTGATGCACCTTTGATTATCGTAGTGTATCACCGTAGGCTCCAACTCATGATAAAATAAACCTGTAAGAAATTTGTGAAGGCACATTGCTTCACAAATAGCCATACGCACTGTCATATACTCTTCCTCTACTGAACTGAGTGCTACAAATTTTTTCTTCCTATTGAACCATGTAATAATTGTTGATCCTAAGCTGAAGCAACACCCTTAGGTTCTCTTTCTATCTACTGCACTCCCTTCCTAGTCTAAGTTTGTATATCCATGCAACACCCCTTCATATCCTCCAAGATACCTCAATCCATACTCCACTGTACCTCTCAAGTACCTATGCACATGATGTGATGCTATCCAATGCACCTGCCTTGGCTCCACCATGAAATGACTCAAGGTGTTCACAACAAAACATATATCTGGACTAATGTTGACCAAATACATCAAGGATCCTATCAACTGCTTATATATCATGGGATCCACCACCTCTGAATCTAAAGTGTTAACCTTCTTCAGATTGGTAACTATAGGTGTAGCCATCAATATGTAGTCCTCCATCCTGAATCTCCTCAATATCTCCACTATGTACTTCCCTTGACCAAGGAATATCTCTCTCGATACCTGCCATACCTATAACCCAAGAAATAATTCATCAATCCAATGTCCTTCATCTCAAACTCAGTAGCTAAATTTTCTTTTCACCCTGCAATATGCTCCTCTGCACTCAAGAGAAACAAATCATCTACATAAAGAACCAATATGAGTGGATCAACCGAAACAAGTATGAAGTACACGTTAGGATCTGGATCACTCTTGGTAAAGCCCATACTCTACAATATCTGTCAATCCTAGAATACCATGCCCTAGGTGCTTGTTTGATTTCGTACAAGGCTTTCTTAAGCCTACACACACGAGACTCCCTCCCATGTACCTAAAATCCATGAGGTTTCTCTATGTATACTTCTTCTTGAATGATCATGTTGAGGAAAGTTGTCTTCACATCCATCTAATGAATACTCCACCTCATAACTGAAGCAATATAAATAACAAGTTGAATAGAAGCATACTTGGTGACTGGAGAAAATGTCAACTCATAGTCCAATCCCTCTCTTTTAGAAGACGCTCTTGCCACAAATCTCATATTGAACTTCTCGATGCTATCTTATGTAACATTCTTAATCTTGTAGAGCCACCTAGAACTCACAACTAACTTCCCCTCCATTCTCGTCACTATGTACCAAACATCATTCCTCATAATAGAGGTGTACTCCTCTACCATGGCATCCCATCATACTTTTTGATCTATAGCTTCCTAAAAAATAGAAGGCTCAACATCAATGATGCTACTCATAAGCACCATATAGTTCAAAAACTTCCTCGGAGGCCCGCACTCTCTGAATGCACTCCTAGGAGCCTCACCAACATCAACCCTTAATGTCTTTAATAGCCACCTAGGTCTCCTGACAGAACTAGAAGGGGATAACTCCTCCTCCCCACCCAAAGTATGAGTTTTGACTACTGCTCATCCTTCAGAGCCTACTGCTGCTTGTCCTCTATCACTATTGATTACTCCTAAGATCTCCTAGATGCCAAGTTCTCCTCAAACTTAAAATATCTTCTCACAATTTTATTTCTTTGTGTTGGTATGAAGATCTTGTAAGTCTTTGAGGTCTCCTTGTACCCGAAAAATATATCCTTCTATCCTGAAGCTCTAACTTCATCCTCTTCTCCACAAACACATGGATGTATACTGGATAACCAAATATCCTCAAATGTATTTTATGTGGCTTCACTCCTAAGAATTCCTCCTCTAGAGTCTTGTCCCCCAATATCCTTTAAGGAATCCTATTCTACATATACACTTTCTTGTTACATGCATCTCCCCAAAGAAACATAGGAAACTACTAGTCATGTATCATATATCTAGTAGAACCGATGATGGACCAGTTCTTTCTGTAACGTCCCTCGGTCAGTGACCCCAGCCGGGTAACGCTATCGAAGAAACCTTTGCTTTTCCTTTACTTCTATGATGCCAATTTGTAACGTCCCTCAGCCGACGACCTTGGCAGGGTAACACTACCGAAGAAACCTTTTCTTTTCCTTTACTACTCTGATACCATTTCTGTGACATTCATGACCCTAAACAATAGGCCAGGCCATGCCACATAGTAACTTTACAGAAATAATCACATATAAAACTTAATTGGAAAATAGAGATAACATATGGTATTCACACATATAAATATATATCTATTTAATGAAATTAAACAACCGTCAATAATCTACTCATATACATGTTCATGCAGAAGCAACATTAACACCTACATGCAACATATATATACATGCATTACTCATTAATTATAATGCAAATACAAATACAAAACATACAATGAATAAAGAATTGGTACTTATCTTTTAATAGGTGACCACCAACTGTGTGAAAACCTTCCAAGAACCTCCCAGCCTTAGACCACGCTGCTCATCACGCTCAATAGTCGGTCACCCCTGAGCTGGGACTAAAATCCAATGGGAAAGGGAATTCTAGGCTTGGCAAGGACAACATGGAAGTTGCACAAAACAACATGAAGGATATTTTATTGCAGGATCCACTTATGCCCATAACCCACAAACATTCATTCCCCACATGCCTGCTCCATCCCAGAAGGTTACACTTTCACTAATACAAGTCCATCGACTACTACACCTCTCTTACCTTGGGCTTCAACAATAGGATGGAACTGAAGTCTCAGAGTACTATAGCTGCTACGGGAATCCCTCTAGGAGAACTCACTTCCCAACAAACTCTTTCACCTGTGAGAGTTTCTCACAGGCCTGACAACTTGCTTCTTCAATTCAACACCTAAGTAATACAAAAACAACATTCAACTAACACACGGGTGATGAAAACAACAGAAAATGGGTATGGACACCGAAAGTGGCAACAACCAAATGATAAGACACAGTACGACTTAGGTGAATACAAATGCGTCGGGCTTCACAGGAAAAACACACAGGACGATGTCCAGTAACTGCAGGTTACAATCGCGCGTGCATCTGTGGGGAGTGTGGCTCCCTTCTAGGGTGTCTAACTGTGCGATAGTACATACGCAATGGTGAAGGATCCATGACCATCATCAAAATCATGAGACTAGTGAGCATGGTGAGTGAACCCCCGAACAAGCTAAATTTCCCACCTAAGATTGCATGCGCTTAGGTTGACACATGTCTCCTTGAAATCGCATGAGTTCCACTTAACACTCGTCTCCCCTTTTCCCAGGAACTTAGGACAACATGGTTATATCAAACCTTAGCTTCTAGGAAATAATAATATAATATTATTCCTTTTGAGGTAAGCTCTCTAGCTTAGCACCTATTCCTAGACACTTAGCCCTTCCCCACCTAGTGGATCTTAGTCCCCCATAACTCTTTCTTCGTGGAGGTCTACATGCAACAATGTAATTTTATTAATGATATGTGTGTATTTACATATACAAAATCAAGCTCATTGGCCTTATCATTTGTCTCACCAACCTAATAAACACATAAGTCTCTCAGCTTATAACCACTCGGCTCACTAGCCTATAAGCATAATTACAATTCAGCAGGGGCTTGGCCTTGGGGTGTTACAATCCCTTCCCCTTATTTTTCCAGTGTCCTCAGTGCAACTCTTTACACAACAACATCAAGATTTCCAAAATATTCAAAAATATGTGGGTACTCTCCCCGCATAGCATCTTCATGCTCCCATGTTGCGTCCTCAGGACCGTAGCAGGTCCACTAAACCTTTACAAGCTTTACGACTTGATTCAAGAGTTTCTTTCTCTTCTAGTACAATATGTGCACAGGCTGCACTTGCAAAGCACCTTCTTGTTCCACCCAGATCACATTCCAATCAATCACATGATTAGCATCAGGTATATACTTCTTGAGAAATGATACATGAAATACATTATGAACAATCATGGATGAAGGAAATGCAAGCATATAATCTACTGGTCCTATCCTTTCTAGGATTTCAAACGGTCCACAAAATTTGGCTGCCAACTTGGAACAGCTTCCCAGCAACAGGGAAATTCTGTTGGCTTTCACCTTTAGGAAAACAAGGTCACCCACTTTAAACTCTCTATGGTTTCTACCTTTGTTTGCATAAATTTTCTCTCTACCTTGGGAATCTTTCAAATTCTGTTTAATCTTCAACATTTTCTCTTCCATTTCCTTGAGCAACTCCAGTCCAACCACTGCCCTATCAACTGGATTGTCCCAACTTATTGGGGAGTTGCACTTTCTGCCATAAAGTGATTCAAACAGGCTCATCTTTAGTGATGCTTGATACCCATTGTTGTAGGAAAACTATACCAAGTGTAGATAATCTTCCCATTTAGATGGTTTGTCCATCACATACATCCTTAACATGTCTTCTATCACTTCGTTTATTTTTCTGTTTGTCCATCTGACTCAGGGTGATAGGCTGTGCTATTTGTCCATCTGACTCAAGGTGATAGGCTGTGCTGAAGTTTAGCTGTCAGACACAATTTTCTTGGGAATACCATGCATTCATGATACCTCCCTCATATAGATATCAACAACATTAGTTTCCTTGTGAGTGGTATTCAATGGAATAAAATGGGCATCTTTAGTAAGCTTGTCCACTACTAGCATGATTGCATCATGCTGCTTGTTTGTTCTGGGAAATCTTGTGATGAAATCCATTGTCACAACTTCCCACTTCCACTTAGGGATGGTTAACAACTGTAGAAATCCAGTTGGGTGTCTATGCTCGACCTTTACCTTTTTACATTCCAAGCATTTGGCAATAAATTCAACAACTTCCTTTTTCATGCCTGGCCAATAATATTGGCTTTTGATTGCTGAAATTGTTTTCTGATATCCTGGGTGTTCTACATAAGGTACATTGTGCATTTATTTTAAAATCAAACTCTTCAATTTAGAAGAGTTGGGTACATAAACTCTGTTTCTATACAAGAGAATTCCATCAATTCCCAGTTCGAAATATTCATCCTTCTGCTGCATTTTACCTTGCTGCAATTTTGTTACCAATTCTATGTACTGCGAATCAAATTTTTTAGCCTCAGAGATTCTTCCTTGAAGATCCATATGATACATGTTGATGGATGTAACATGCAGTTCATGAACTCTCCTGCTGAGTGCATCAACCACTTTGTTCTCCTTTCCTTTGATGTGCTTGAAATCAAAGTCATATTCACAAAGGAATTCCAACCATCTTCTCTGCCTGGCATTCAATGTAGGCTGATAAAAAAAATACTTCAGACCATGATGGTTTGTCCAGAGCTCAAAAATCTTTCCCATGAGGTAATGTTTCCATTTCTTTAGAGCGTGTACAATGGATTCCAAATCCAAATCGTGAGTGGCGTAGACCCTTTCATGCTCCCTCAACTTCCTTGATTCATAACATACCACAAACCCATTTTGATTGAGGAATCCACCCAATCCTTCTTTACATGCATCTGTGCATACAATGAAGTCTTTATTTGGATATGCAATCTTAAAAATTGGAGCACTGGTTAAATATTGCTTCAATTGCTGGAAGCTTCTTTCACATTCTTCTGTCCATTGAAATTTCTTCCCCTTTCTTTGCAAGGAAGAGATGGGGTGAGATATTCTTGAAAACCCTGCAATGAACCTTCTATAGTAGCCAGCTAGACCCATGAAGGATCTGACTTCTGTTACATTTTTAGGTGTTGTCCACCCTTTAATGGACTCAATATTTTCAGGGTCCACGACTATCCCTTCTTTCGATATGATATGCCCCAAATAGTGAATTCTATTTTGATAAAATGAGAACTTTCTCAATTTGGCATACAACTGATGCTCTCTTAGAAATTGCAACACCATACTCAAATGATGCTCGTTCTCTTCTTCCATCTTGGAATATACAAGGATGTCATCTAGAAAGACAATGACAAACTTGTCCAAATATTCTTTGAAAATGACATTCATTAAGCACATAAAAAAAATGGGTGCATTTGATAACCCAAATGGCACCATTGTGAACTCATAATGATCATACCTTGTTTTGATGGCGGTCTTGCTAATGTATTCCTCTTTAATCCTTACCTGATGGTATCTGGACCTGAGATATATCTTCGAAAATATCTTTGCATCCTTCAATTGATCAAAGAGATAATCAATCCTTGGGAGAGGATACTTGTTCTTTATAGTCACTTTGTTCAGCTGTTTGAAATCAACGCACAACCTCATTGTTCCATGTTTCTTCTTTCTTTATGATCAAGACTGGGGCACCCCAAGGGGATACACTTGGGAGGATATACCCATTCTTTAAAAGAACTTCCAACTTCATTTGCAGTTCCTTCAACTCTGATGTACTCATTCTGTAGGGAGTCTTTGATACTGGGGCTACTCCAAGCCTCAAATTTATAGAGAAATCAATATCTCTCTTTGGAGGTAATCCTGGTACCTCCTTGAACACATCTTCAAAATATTCCAGGACTGCATGGTCCTCTAGAATTGGCACATTATCCTTATATGCTTCCTTCATATGAGTTGCAAATATTTGACAACCTTCCCTGTAGCATTTCTTCAGCTGCATTGCTAAAATTTCTCTAATAACAACTACCTTGGGAATTCCTTGGACTGCTCTCCAATTTCCTTCCTCATCCAAGAAAGTGAATGCCTTTTTATGGAAGTCTAGAATGACATGGTGTTGGTCCAACCAGTCCATACCAATTAGGTAATAATTTGATCCTAAAGGCAAGATATTCAGATCTACCTTGGTACTTAGTCCATTCATTCCCACTAGAAATGATTTAACTGACTCAACGAATTTCCTCTTGCCTCCTGTAGCCAGCTGTACCAACCAAGATTTCTCATGCTCGATTCTCGGTAAGCGTAATCTTTCCACAACTTTAGGATCTATGTAACTATGACTAGCTTTTGAGTCTATTAAAATAGTAAAGGCATGGTTATTGATCATACCTTCAACTTCAATCATGTGTGATTGAAACTCAGCTTGCTTGTTGTCCAGGGCTGCATAGATTCTTGGTACTCTCCTACCCATTTCCTCCACTATTTCATCTTGCTGAACATTGTGAACAAATCTCATATTGTCCTTTCTGTGAGGAAAATATCTATACCTATGATCTGCTTTACAACTCAACATTCCATAGGTGTCTGCTTTTGCCTTTGCCCACCTACTTTAGCCATCACGGGCTCTCTCAAAATTGTTTGTCCTTGAGGACTATTCCTGAAAAATGGTGGTTTGTTTCCCTTCTACCTATGTTGCCTCTTAAGCTTCTTCTTGTCTTCCCAAGCTTTTTAGAAAGCAAGCTTCTCTTTTTGCTGATCATATAATCATTTTTCTCTCCTTATAGTTTCTTCCATAGTTTTAGGATCATCTTACTGGATCTTGTCACTGATGGAAGATGGCAGCCCACTCAGATACCTTTGAATATTAACTGTCTCATCCTTGATGAAGGGACCATACTTCAACAACTCCAAGAATATTCTTTCATACTCATCAATGGAAAAACTTCCCAACTTGAGTTCAAAGAACTCTTTCATTTTCTTGTCATAATACCTCTTAGTTAGGTACTTCCTTTCAAAATGTCTCTTGAATTCCCTCCATGTAACATTCTTCTCTCTGACGTGCTGTACTTGCAAAAGTTTATCCCACCATTTGGATGCCTTCCCTTTGAGTTGATAGATGGCAATTCTTCCTTCCACATGAGAAGAATAATTATGCAATTGAAAATACTTTCTCATGCCCACCATCCATGTCTCTACATCTTCATCCTTCTTGTTCTCCCCATCAAATGTAGGAGGTTTGATTTTGTTCATTTTCCCTCGTATCTCATCTTCCCCAGACCTCTTATGCTTCCTAACAGGGGATGGACTTGAACGGTTGTGTGCTCTCTTATTGGAATGACTCGAGGAGTGCTGATGTCGGCTAATACTTCTTGTTCTTCTAGGAATTCCTGATTTTGAGCCACTCTCCTTATCCAATTTATTTTCTATTCTTTCCAGGCTCTGGATCAACTTCATGTTGAATTCTCCCTATTTCTCCCTGGCTTTCATGATATTTTTGTTATCTGCTCGGTGAGTTTGTACATATTTCTGCAACTTTTTAATGATTTTCTTCAAGCTCTCTTCTTTATCTATCTCTTCTCCATGCCCATTGGAGTTCGATACTTCAACTCCAAAATGGAAATCCATTCCTCTCACTTCATCCTCCGAACTCTAAGCATCTTGTGCCTCCTCCATGCTGTGAACTATGCAACAACTTGGTTCGTCCCGTCAATTGTTAACTCTACAAAAATGTGTAGTCAATTGGATTTTTGTCAAGCTATCAGTGTTTAATAATTTTCTGGAATAAACCAATCCGATTCAATAAAAAATATATCAAATTCCATTTTCTGTAGGTTTTGGTCAGTCAAGAACCCCTCGGGATTCAATATCTAAGCCCAATTCTGTTCTGCAACAAATTTTGGGCGCTATCCTCTTTTCTTCAGCCCTTGGTTCACATGTGACCATGGCTATGACCTAACGCTTATGATTTGGGCACTTATATGGAACCCTGAAACTTCGGGCTCCGGGATTTGGTGGATTTTAAAGCACATCACAAAAATCGCTCGGAGTGCCGGATTGACGAACTCACGAAGTAGGGTGGATCAATAGTCCACGTCTCCTAGGATCCAACAACTGCTACTTGCTATGGAACTCCAGGATTTGGTTTTACGGGAATTTGGAGCTTCGGGGATCTGGGACTTCGGATGATTCCACCTTTTCTCAACCCAAAAATCCTGAATTATGAGTCTCCGTGTACTTCCACGTTACCCTGGTGACATCATCACATCAGTTTACTTCGGTGTAACGAAACTTCAGGGTTTCTTCCTCCCATTTCATCACGAGCCATTTCTTCTGGAGTGTCCAGTATCTAAACTTCACGATCTGGTGCCACACGTCCACTGTGGCCCACGGTTTCTCTACTTGAACCAAAAGATACTGAAAAGTCACATCAAACTTTATACTTTTCAAATTGCGGGGACATGGGTCGACGGTTTTGAAGTAACCCGCTGATCATTCTACAATTGTCCTCACGCTGAAACATACCCCTTTTGGGAAAAAGTGGTTTGGATTGTGGGACCGCCTTGTAGAATTATCTGTCGGGAATCTTCGATCTCCGCAATGCCTCCCGACCATCAATCTTGATATATCATGACCAATTTAATGCGAGCCCGATCCAACTAACTTCTTCTCCAAGTTTAACTGCCTTGTGTCACATTCTAAATTCATTTCTATCTTACAAAGGTTCTTAACTCACTAACACGTGGCACACATCCCATGTGTCCATGTCATTCTTAGTGATGTCAGCAAGCTACGTCACTTCGAGACTTCAAAACTTCATAATATTTTACCTTAGCACATCTTATTTCACCCAAATGCTGAATTCCGAATGGTTGTGAGACCCATGGCTCACAACCACTTGCCCTTATATTTGATGGCTGAGATCTAATTTTCACCATGTGCCTTACCTTCTGCTCTTGGTTTGATCTAATGATAATGCTTCTCCCTGGATCTACGATGTAGATCCCCTCTGGGACTTTGGAACTTTGGGCTTCAACCCCTCTTTTTCTTCTTAACGCATAACTTCACCGAACTCGCCAAGTCCGAAGGACTTCCAGGTTAACCCTCATGCATCTCTTTCTAGATCCAATGGCTAGAAAACATTGGTCTTTCCCCTGCGCAGATCTTACGACCCAACTTCAAACCTTTCGGTTACAAACCCACAGTTACTGTAGTATATTTTCTCTACTACCATTCCATACACCGTTATACCTCCCAATCTTCATAACACAACCAAGGTATTCTCTTGGCACCTAGGGATGCTCTGTACCTCAAATTTTGTCCCTTTCGACAACAATTCACTCTGAAATCTTGTCTTTCTAACCACTAATCATGGACCATCCAAGCTTAGTGTCGAAACCTTGGCTTTGATACCAATTTGTAACGTCCCTCGGCAGGCAACCCTGACCGGGTAACACTACTTAAGCAACCTTTTCTTTTCCTTTACTGCTATGATACCAATTTGTAACGTCCCTCGACCGACGACTGTTGGCCCTTGACCAATATTTGAGGATCCTTGTTCAAGTTTGACCTATTTTGGGACTTCGATAGGCTATCGAAGGCAGAGTGCAAGTTGAAGAAGAGATCGAGGGATCTCGGCCCCTTCTTAGGGAACTTTTGGGTTTTGGGCTTATGTAACGGGTATGGGGATGTCGACCCATGTGTTCACCCATGTGTAGGCCCATTTTGTAATATATAAATAGATGTCTAGGCGATGTAAGAAGAGACAATAAGATAAGAGAATATAAGCATCTGTGTGATGAAGTGATAAGTGCAAGTGATAGTTGTACATGCTTTGTGCATACTGTGTGAAACTTGCAAGGCTAAGTGCAAGTGATTGTAAGAAACTGTGTAAAGTCTTTGTGTTGTAACCTAGCTCAGGGAAGGAGGATATTGCGAGGTGTGCATAGATCTCCTGTCTTCTGCTGAGTAGGATTTTGATGCTATGTGCCTGTAAGAAGCTTGACCAAAGATAATAAAGAAGAGAAGAGTTGGTGGACGTAGCCCCAGACTAGGGGTGAACCACATATATCCTGTGTTATGGTTGCTTTATGCATTATGCTTGTTTTATGGTTCATATGATTAATGCTTAGTGAAATGATGTATGCTTAGATGAATATGATAGCTTAATACCTAATGATGTGAATAAGATGCTAGATCTGATCTATGTTGATATTCTTAGTGCTTGAATATATTAGATCTGGATGAATACTGCGATGTTCTGTTATTAGGGTTTATTTGCGCTGTAAACAAAGATTGAATACTAATGAACTATAACTACTACATGATCTGTTAAGGTGTTACAATCACAGACATGTGTCCCAGCTAAGGTTGTAGACACTAGAGTCCTGCAACCACCCTTGCCTCTACCTCGGGTGAGACTCCATCTACTTCGCAGGTGTTGCCGAAAGGGCCGGTAGTTAGGGTTTTGTTGGTGCACTGTTGAAGCGTTGAACCCTGGGTCTGCCCCTATGCCAACAAATGGTTCCGTTGCTAGCACATGAAACTATGATTTCTGGGAACTGAGGAAAATAAATAAATATCTGTGCGTAGATCTGTTTCTTTAGTGCGCAATATTCTACTTAACTGCGAAGCCCTGTGCTAAGAAAGGAGGCAGATCTGAAGAAAAGAGGTAAGATCAGTGAAACTTTTTTATTAAAGAGGTAATATCTGAAAGATTTTTGATTTGATAAAGGTAATATAAGTGGAAATTTTTGTTTCAAAAGTATGGATCTAAGTATGTTTGATAAATTTTGTCCTAGTCTAAAAACTAGGGCACAGTTAGAAGAAAGAAGATTTGATATGAATAGATCTAATAGAAATAATGAAAGATATGTTATTCCTATGCATAGAAAGAATGTTTGGACTAACAAATGGATGCAGGATCCTAGAAATAATGTTTTGCAGGTTAGTTACTATGATCCTAGTGCGCAGTACATGAAAAGTTGGGGATCATTTAAGAGGAAGAGAGTATTAAACCTTTGTTACAACTGCAGAAGACCATGCCATCTTGCTAAGGATTTCCCTGATAAAATACCTAGTTGTATTTGTTGTAATGCTATGGACCATGACGTTCTGGATTTACCTAGAATGATTTCTAAGGTTGAAAGAATGAAAATGAGACAAGAAAACCCTGAGAAAGGCCAAGAAACTGAGACCATGGCAGAACCACAGAAAGAATCAGAGACAGTATTACTACAAATGAAAGAAACCCTGAATGACCACAAAGATATCAACTTATTAGATATCTTCAAAGAGAAAGACTACATAGAAACAAGAATAGGAGACTTCGACATAGACTGTGTTCTAGATGAGGAAACACAGGTGAATGTTATGACAAAAATAACTTGGGAAATTTTCGGAAATCCTGCTATGATTTCTTCATTGGGAGGAATAGGATTATTTAGAGGAAAGTTGATAAACCTATGTGGAAGGCTTACCCAGATATCTATGAATGCTAATGGAACTTTGACAGAGGAATAATTTGAGGTTGTTAAATTTATTGAGAACAACGCCCCATTTGCTATGTTACTAGGAAAAACCTGGATTGAAAAAGATCAGATCTAAAGAAAACAAGAAGAGGAAGCTCTAGAACATAAAAAGAAAGAACTGTGAGACTTCATGACTAAGAGGATAGCACACTTTATGAAAGAACAAGAAAACCAATCGAAGCTACTAAGGACCATAAATCTAGATGTCGAAGTTGACAGAACCCAGGAAGACTTAAAATATCTATCTGCATAGGAGAATAGAGAACCTACCCCAGACAGAGAAGAAGTATTGGTCTTGAACCCTACGAAAGACCATAAAAAATGCAAAGTTACTATGCTAAGAGGATATAAGAATCAAAATGGGAAGAGGAACCCAGTAACACAGATCATAGGGAATAAAGCTAGAAATCTCAACAAGAAGAAAGAAAAGTGGGAGAAATTACAGGAAGTTCCAGAGAAGACTTTGCAGAAGGAAGGTCTCCAGAATTCGAACTTCGCTGGAATATCAGAGCAACTCAGAATGGAACTTTTCCAGAGAGGAGTGATATGACCGTTGGAGGCATTATAACCGTTAGATTGACGTTCCTAAATGGTTAGAACAACAATTATGATCAGAAATCTCGCCATCAGACCGTTGGGACTGCGTTGTAACAGACAAAACTGCATTGATGAAGGATTCTTATCCATTGAAAGGATCAGTTACATTGCTATCTACTTATCCCATGGACTATTATGCTAAGCACACTTTCACGAATTGTATCTGAGCCAACAAAAGAACTCATTGCTATCACGCTGTGTTTACTAAGATTTCGACACATTTTCTTTTAGGTTGAGCATTCATTCATCGACCTGAGTTATCCAATCGTGAGCGTGCATGTCGGATGAACTCAACGCCTTAGATAATTCAGTTGAATAAGTTCTGATCGATCTGATGGCCAAAAAAATAATGTCCATAGGAATTCAATATTCATTGATGCGAGGAGTCCAAGCCTCCCTGTCGACTGCTCGCGGATCTGGACCATTTCAAGCTGCATCCAAGAAGAGAACCAAGCATCGAGATTACTTTTTGAATTTGAAGTTAAGCCTGACTATCCTTCCTGACTACATCGCACCTCTGACTGATGCGGTAAGTCGTGACAATTTCCCAAGGGACTTTGATTACACTCTAGTTACTACGTACCTCATGAAGGGGATGTGTGTAGTTTGACTGTAGCTAGATAAGATCATGGCATTAAAATTCAATGAATTCAACCTAGGGGATCGCAAGAAATATAACATGATCACTCCTCATAGGTATTTGACTAGGATGAAGGGGAAGAAGTCGAGGATAATCCCCCAATCATGGACTATGGACCTTGCACAGTCCACTGTCCTGAATGTAATGAAGATACCGCATTTTGGAAGGCACTAGGAGGTTAATGTGTGCGTTAATATCCTACTGTCATGCTTCCATGGAACCTATATGTGGCTAGATAGACACATCACCGTCGATCCAACACTGATCTAGAGGATCACTAGATTGAGCATGTAGGGACTTGAATTGCAAGACTTCTACCCAAGGAAGGTTGCAGACCGCGCCTTGACATAGAGGATTAAAGCTACCTATGGTGATGTAGAAAAGGGGACATGAGGCTACAAGGTAGATTCCATCCAGAATGGCACAGTGCACCTGGCCTTCCAGCTAATTGCAGGAAATCTAGTGAGAAAGAAAAAACCCACACATGTCACAGGGTTCATTTTTGACCTCGTTGGAAAATGCGCAGAAGGACTACAAATGAACTAGGAAAAGTACTTAGTCAACCAATTAGAATTGTATTTCTATGAAGCTCAGGATCAAGGCTATGAGTTCCATTTTAGCTGGTTGCTGATCCTCATTGGGTTTACTGCTTGGGAGATACCGAAAGGTGCGACCTTGCCTAACATTGAGCCATTCGATCCGCTCCATGTGATGTTCACCGCGCTCTGGTACTCGAGCGATATGGGGAAACAATGGCAGTCGAATGCGGTATTCCATAGTTACTATCTTCGATTAAAGAGGGCTATTGGGGTTGTCCCTCATATGATGTCGAACACCCTGCACCGATTTAGGCCCCTTATGAAGATCCATGCAGATCGACACTTTATTTATATCACCGCGCATGCAGATGAGAGTAAAAAGGAGCTTCAATCATACTATAAGCTCACAGAGGAAGACCTAGAAGAAATAACTAAGGACTGGCCTGCAGATATCCTTATCCCTACTGACCTCACAGAGCTATCTGAACCTGAACTAATCAGCAACCCGAAGGCCACTTGCAAAGGGCATGATACACCTGGAACTAGTAGAAGGAAGAAGACAAAAGAAGTCCAGTAGCTGAGCAATGCATTAGAAGAAACCACTTCAGAATCACCTGGATGAGGAGGTGATGATGAAGTAGATAAAGAAGAGACCAATGGAAAAGAAGACCATAAGAATCAAGGTGAAGTAACACCGCCTGGGGATCTCGTTGATGAGGCTGAGCCATCTAAGAAAATAAAGGTTTCTCCCATGAAACCTACATTGTGGAAGAAATCCAAAGCTAGTAAGACCAAGATGAAGACTATGCTCACACTCGATGAATTCGATTTCATCATCGCAGTTGTATTGGATGCTTTGGAAGATATTTTGTAGAGAAATGAAGCTAAGAAAGAGACCATGTATGGAAAAATTGAAGTAGAATTGTGAGGGGTACAACAAGCCCTTCACTCCAGTCGCGCAGTGTCCACTGCTCCCCTGCCATCAGAAGAACCATAGTTGGGAGATGAGACTATCCAACTCTGCAGACTAGTCGATTCAATCGAAGCTCACCTTCGTCGCTCATAGGAAGAAATAGAACAATCCACAGTGGCCCTAAAGCAAGCACAAGAGGAAGTAATAGAGAAACGCAGGGTTGCACAGTAGGAGAAGGCTTCCCTCCAAGAAACGTTTGAAGAGGAAAAGGCACAGATCTAGCATGAGAAAGAACAACTGGTCATGGAGCAGGTTGGAGTAAAAGAAGTAGTTAGCATAGCACTTTTCCCTATGACGAGCTTAGAGCAAAAGGAGGAAGACCCAGTGGAGCATCAGGTAGCACATCTTGTTGAAGCCATCCAACAACTTCAATCGAGAATAACATATCTAGAACTACAAACAGTACCAAGTACTCTGCAGGACATGCGAGATCAAAGAAAAGCAACTTCTCATAGTGTAGTTGAGAGAATCAAGGCCCTCGCCATGGAATGTAAACAACTAAGTGATTGCAACATGCAGAATTATGAGTGACTCACTAAAGATCCTAAACTAAAGGCACTGGAGTCACAAGTCCAGGAGGCAAAGTAGCAAGCAATGACAATACATGCACAGTTGAAACTCCTATCAGCAGTTGAGAGAATGAAATGATCCCGGGAACAAGACATTGTTCAAAAATAGGTTCACACCATACAGAGAAAAGTCATGGAAGTGACTAAGAGGCTCCAGCTAGTCCAGGATGCATCTTGCCAACTGTTTGAGGAGATTGAAGGCCAAGGAGTAGTGCTGGAACAAGTAGTCACTACAGTCGAGCAATGCTTAGAGGGAACTGTCAACGAAGCAATTATCTAAGAGTTCGCTGAGCAGGAGGCCTTGCCGCATCAAGAGTTTAAAGAAGCTTGAGCCAAGATCAAGGATTTTGAGGCAAAGCTACCCACATCAGAGTGACTCGGCACGAGTCAAAGGTGAGTGTTGGGGGCTTGTTGGCCCTTGACCAAGATTTGAGGATCCTTGGTCAGGTTTGACCTATTTTGGGACTTCGACAGGCTGTCGAAGGCGGAGCTCAAGTCGAAGCAGATATCGCAGGATCTCAACCCCTTCTTAGGGCATTTTTGGGTTTTGGGATTATGTAATGGGTATGGGGATGTCGGCCCATGGGTTCACCCATGTTTTTGCCCATTTTGTAATATATAAATAGATGTCTAGGAAATGTAAGAAGGGACAATAAGAGGAGACAATATAGGCATTTATGTGATGAAGTGCTAAGTGCAAGTGATAGTTGTACATGCTTTGTGCATACTGTGTGAAACTTGCAAGGCTAAGTGCAAGTGATTGTAAGAAACTGTGTAAAGGATTTGTGTTGTAACCTAGCTTGGGGAAGGAGGATTTGGCGAGGTGCGCACATATCTCTTATCTTCTGTGGAGTAGGATTTTGATGCTATGTTCCTATAAGAAGATTGACTGAAGATAATAAAGAAGAGAAGAGTTGGTGGATGTAGCCGAAGGTTGGGGGTGAACCATGTATATCCTATGTTATGGTTGCTTTGTGCATTATGCCTGTTTTATGGTTCATATGATTAATGCTTAGTGAAATGATGTATGCTTAGATGAATATGATAGATTAGTACCTAATGATGTGAATAAGATGCTATATCTAATCTATGTCGATATGCTTAGTGCTTGAATATATTAGATTTGGATGAATACTACGATGTTCTATTATTAGGGTTTATCTGCATTGTAAACAAAGATTGAATACTAATGAAATATAACTACTAAGTGCTCTGTTAAGGTGTTACAATCACATATCTGTGTCCCATCTATGTTTGCAGACACTGGAGTCCTGCAACCACCCCCGCCTCTACCTCGAGTGAGACTTCATCTGCTTTGTAGGTGTTGTCGAAAGGGCCGGTAGTTAGGGTTTTGTTGGTGCACTGTTGAAGTGTTGAACCCTAGGTCTACCCCTATGCCAACAAAGATCCCGGTCGGGTAACGCTACCGAAGAAACATTTTCTTTTCCTTTACTTCTATGATACCATTTCTATGACATTTCTGACCCTAAACAACAGACCAGGCCATGCCACCAAGTAACTTTGTGGAAATAATCTCATATAAAACTTAATCGGTAAAAAGAGATAACTTCTGGTATTCACACATATAAATATATATCTATCTAATGCAATTAAATAGACGTCAATACTCTACTCATACACCTGTTCATGCAGAAGCAACATTAACA
>SNQJ01S0061903.1:12406-22839 GCA_010110895.2 Picea sitchensis | reverse complement strand
TAATGCAAATACAAATACACAACATACAATGAACAAATAATTGGTACTTATCTTTTAATAGGTGACCACCAACTACGTGCAGACCTTCCAAGAACCTCCCAACCTTAGACCATGTTTCCCATCACGCTCAGCAGTGTGTCACCCCCAAGCTAGGACTAAAATCCACTAGGAAAGGGAATTCTAGGCTTGGCAAGGACAACCCGGAAGTTGCACAAAATAACAGGAAGGATATTTTATCCCAGGAGCCACTTACACCCACAACCCATAGACCCTCATTCCCCACATGCCTGCTCCACCCAAGGAGGGTTGTTGGTATAGGAACAGACCCAGGGTTCAACGCTTCAACAACGCACCAACAAAACCCTAACTACTGGCCCTTTCGGCAACACCTGGGAAGCAGATGAAGTCTCTCTCGAGGTAGAGGCGGGGGGAGTTGTAGGACTCAGGATTCTATAACCTAGCTGGGACACAGATCTGTGATCACAACACCTAACAAATCACTTAGCGAATCAAAATGCATTAGTTCATAAATCTATCCACATCACATATTAAATCCTAGATACAGAACATCGCAGTAGCAACCAAGATCAAGTACTTTTCATCACTTAGCACATAGTATTGGATCAGATCTAGCATTCATTTATCATCAATAGAGCACTAAGCATCCATATATCTATCTAACATACATAAAGTTCAATACCCTAACAGATAAACAACATAAAAAACATCAACAACATCACACAAAGCACATCAATGCAGGATATATGTGGTTCACCCAGTGTGGGGATATGCCCACCAACTCTTCTTCTTATTTATTAGTCTCCTTCAATCTTCTTACAGGCACAAAGCCACAAAAATAACTTCGCACTAGATAGGTGATCTGTGCACAACGCACTAGATCCACCTTCCTCAAAATTAGGTCAAGGCACAGAGCCTTATGCAGTCTGTCTGCACAAAGCTGCTTACAATCACTTGCACTTACCTAGGAATTTACAGATACTTGCATGAAGCCAACCAGATCTACTTCTTACAACATATGGTGCACACAGCCTACACACCCCCACACACACACACCTTCTTACAATCACTTAGATACGTATTTAAGCATTACAAAAAGGCCTAAACATAGGTAAACCCATGGGCCGACATTCCATACCTATTACATAAACCCTAAAGGCCAGCCCGCAAAACAAGCAAGATCCTGTGATCTCCGCTTCGCCTGGGTGCTCCATCCTCAACCAGCCTGTCGAAGTCCCAAAAATGGTCAAACACGACCAATGTTCTCTCAAAACTTGGTCAAGGGCCAATAGGCCCCCAAAACTCACCTGTGACTCATCCCGAGTCACTTTGATCTGGGAAACTCTACTTCGAAGACCTTGAGGTTAGCTCGAGCTGCCTCAACTTGCTTCTTCACTAGAGCCTCCTGCTTGGAGAACTCCTGAAGTACTTGCTTAATGATAGTCCCTTCCAGGCATTTTTCCACTGTCATGACCATCTATTCCAGCCATGAGCCTTGTCCCTTGATCTCTTCGAAAAACATGCAGGCTTCGTCCTGAACTGGTTGGAGTCTTTGTGTCACTTCCATAACCTTTCTCTGGATGGCAATATCCTGTTGCTAGACTATGCGTTGTTCCTATGACCTATTCATCTTCTCAACTATAGGCAATAGTTTCATCTATGCTTGTATGGTGGATGCCTGTAGGTTCACCTCCTGGAGCAATTCTTCCAATCTCCTCAATTCCAGATCTTCTACAAGGCGCTCGTAGGTCTGCACACTTCGATCACTCAATTGTTTACATTCTAAGGCCAATTCCCTGATTTGTTCTACTGCGCTTCTAGCAGCTTCTTCCCTTTGATCCCACACTTCTTACAGAGTGCTCGACACTGATTCAAGTTCTAACTCTGCTACTCTTCCTTGAAGCTGCTGAATAGCTTCATTGATATTCCCCACTTGCATCTCTATTGAATCCGGTTCCTCTTGTGCCAAGGTTGGCATAGAGCGAAGTGCTCTAGTTACTGCCTCTGTGACCACAATCTTCTTTGCGAGCAGTTGATATTTTTCTGCCTATATCTTTGCATTGTTCTTCTTGAACTTTGCCTGAATTTCACTTTTCTCCTTTTTCACAACTCGAAGTTTCTCTAGGACCTCCTCCTTTTCTTTCTTTAAGGTCTCTATGGCCTGCTCATTTTCCTCTTGGGATTGAGGAAGTTTAACCTTTGTCACATCTCCTAACCTTCGCAACTCGGTGGGCTCATCCCCCAATTCTAGATTTTCTACTCAGGATGGCGCAGTAGGCACTACGTGGATCAAGTGGATAGCTTACTGGATGTCTTTGATATCTTTCTCTATTATGTCATACATCAAATCCTTCTTTGCTCGATGTTTCTGCAAGATGTCTTCAGAAGCGTCTTATACAACTGTGGTGATGAGATCAATTTTGTCCATTGTGAGCATGTTCTTCGACTGAGGCTTGTTGGCGCGGTCCTTCTTTCTTGTCGAAGGTTTCTCCGAGGAAACGTTCCTCTTCTGCGATGATTCTACTGTGGTGAGGGGATCCTTTGGCAGTCTGGCTTCATCTTTGTCCTCCTTTTCTCCTTCTTCCCCTCCTTCCTCTTAGTTCACTTCGTCTCCTCCTCCTCTTGCAGGCGAGTTAGGTGCAGTTTCCTCCGATGTGTTGTCATTCTCATCACTTTCTATGTCTTGGACTTCATCCTTTTTATTCTTTTTCTTTGCGCTTCTCTGTCCATCATGTTCGACCCAGGTGACTAATGGGCTTCCATTGATATCGGGGTCGGAGAGTTCTGCATCCTCCACTGGTACACAGAATTTTGCTGGATAGTCCTTAGTGATCTCTTCCATTTCTTCCTCAGTCAACTTATAGTAAGATTGCAACTCCTCCTTACTTTCATCCCCACGTGCATTGATGTAGATGAAGTGTTAGTCTGCGCGGAACTTCGCGGACTTCCTATAGTTTTCCTAATTTTTCTTTCTTCTTAGTGAGATTTCTGGCCTTCTTTCTGGTGATTTGAGTCTCTGGATTCCTCTTTCCATTATTATTCTTTTCTTCCCTTAGCATATTAACTTCGCACTACTGAGGGTCTTCCAAAGGTTTCAAGGGTAATACCTCTTCTCTTACTATTTCTGGGGTGAATTCACTTCTTTCTTACATGGATAGGTTCTTTAAACCTTCTTGTGTCTTCCAACTTTGATATCTAGTTCTCTGGCCCTTTGTTGCTTTGACTTAAAATCTTGTTCTTATATTAGTCACACTATTTTTCTAGCCATGAAGTCTCTTAATTCTTGCTTTTTCTATTCCATGGCTTCTTCCTCTGCTTTTCTTCGGATATGATCTTTCTCAATCCAGGTATTACCTAACAAAAGTGAAAAAGGAGTGTTGTTTTCAACAAACTCAATGACTTCAAATTCTTCTTCCGTCGATGTTCCATGGGAAATCATAGGTACATTAGTAACTTTTCCACATAGGTTTATCATTTTTCTTTTAAACAATCCTATCCTTCCTAATGAAGGAACTATAACAGGATTTCCCAAGATTTCCCAAGTGCTTTCTGGCATAATATTCACATGTGTTTCTTCATTCAAGACACAGTCTATGTCGAAGTCTCCTATTCTTGTTTCTATGCACAGTTTCTCTTTGATGATCTCTAGTAAACTGATGTCTCTATGATCATTCAATGTTTCTTTCAACTGTGATAACATAGTCTCTGATTCTTTTTGGTTTTCTAACATATCCTTAGTCCCTTGACCTTCTACATAGTTTTCTTGTCTCATGTTCATATTTTCAACTTTGGAAATCATTCTAGGGCAATCCTCCACTTTGTGACCAATAGCTTTATAACAGAGACAAATAGGACCTATACCAGGGCATTCCTTAGCAAGATGTCTCAGTCCTCTGCAGTTATAACATAGTGTCAATTCTCTCTTTATTTTAAATGATCCCCAATCCTTCCTGTACTATGCATTGGGATCACAGTGATGGACCTGCAATTTGCAAACATTCTTTCAGGTCCCGACAATGGAACCATTTGTTGGCACAGGGGTAGATCCAGGGTTCAACACTTCAACAACGCACCAAAAAAACCCTAACTACCGGCCCTTTCAGAAAAACCTATGAAGTAGATGCAGTCTCACCCAAGGTAGAGGCAGGGGGGATTATAGGACTCAGGTGTCTACAACCTAGCTGGGACATAGATCTGTGATCACAAAACCTAACAGAGCACTTAGCGAATCAACATGCATTAGTTCATAAATCTATCCACATCACATATTAAACCTTAGATACAGAACAATGCAATAGAAACCAAGATCAAGTACCTTTCATCACTTAGCACATAGTATTGGATCACATATAGCATTCATTTATCATCAATAGAGCACTAAAAATCCATATATCTATCTAACATACATAAAGATCAATACCCTAACAGATAAACAACATAAACAAAATCAACAACATCGCACAAAGCACATCAACGCATGATATACGTGGTTCACCCTAGTGTGGGGCTACGTCCACCAACTCTTCTTATTCTTTATTAGTCTCCTTGAATATTCTTACATGCACATAGCCACAGAGATAACTTCACACTAGACAGGTGATCTGTGCACAACGCACTAGATCCACCTTTCTCAAAATTAGGTCAAGGCACAAAGCCTTACACAGTCTATCTGCACAAAGTTGCTTACAATCACTTGAACTTAGCTAGGACTTTACAGATAGTTGCATGAAGCCAACCAGATATACTTCTTACAACATATGGTGCACATAGCCTACACACCCACCCACACACACACCTTCTTACAATCACTTAGCTACTTATTTATACATTACAAAAAGGCCTAAACATGGGTAAACCCTTGGGTTGACATCCCATACCCATTACATAAACCCTAAAATCCCAAAAATCCTGCAAAACAAGCGATATCTCGCGATCTCCGCTTCGCCTGGGAGCTACATCTTTGACCAGCTTGTCGAAGTCCCAAAAATGGTCAAACACGACCAATGTTCTCTCAAAACTTGGTCGAGGTCCAATAAGGGTACAACTTCACTAATACAAGTCCATCAGCTACTACACCTCCCTTACCTTGGGCTTCAACAACAGGCTAGACAGGAAGTCTCAGAGTACTGTAGCTTCTATGAGAATTTCTATAGGAGAACTCACTTCCCAACAAAATCTCTCACCTGGGAGAGTTGCTCACAGGCTTGATAACCTGCTTCTTCAATTAAGCTCCTAAGAAATACAACAACAAAATTCAGCTAACACACGGGTGACGATAGCAAGAGAAAACAAGTATGGACATAGAAAGTGGCAACAACCAAATGGTAAGACACAATACGACTTAGGCGAATACAAATGTGTCGGGATTCACAGGAAAAACACATAGGACAATGTCCAGTAACTACAGGTTACAATCGTGCGTGCATCCATGGGGAGTGTGGATCTCTTCCAGGGTGTCTAACCTCATGAGAGTACAAACACAATGGTGAAGGATCTGTGACCATCGTTAGAATCATGAGACTCATGAGCATGGTGAGCGAACCCTCGAATGAGCTAACTTGCCCACCTAAAACTGCATGCGTTTAGGTTGACACATGTCTCCATGAAGCCACATGAGTTCCACTTAACACTTATCCCCCCTTTTCCTAGGAACTTAGGAAAACATGGTTGTATCAAACCTCAGCTTCTAGGAAATTATAATATAATATTATTCCTTTAGAGGTAATCCCTCTAGCTTAGCCACTATTCCTAGACACTTAGACCTTCCCCACCTAGTGGAGCTTAGTCCCCCATAACTCTTTCTTCATGGAGGGTCTACACGTAGCAGTGTAATTTTATTAATGATATGTGTTTATTTACATATACAAAATCAGGCTCATTGGCCTTAACATCTGGCTCACCAGCCTAATAAATACATAAGTCTCTTAGCTTATAACCACTCGGCTCACCAACTTATAAGCATAATTACAATTCAACAAGGGCTCGACCTTGGGTTGTTACACTTTCTGTCCACAACCCCATTTTGTTGAGGGTTGTATGATACTATCAACTCCCTCTTTATCCCTCCCTCATTGTAAAAATACTTGAAGTCATTATAGGTGTAATCTCCCCCATTATCTGACCTCAAGACCTTGATCTTGTTCCCCGTCTGGTTCTCCACCTGAGCCCCGAAATCCTAAAACTGACAAAAAACCTCATCCTTGGTATTCATAAAGAAGATCCAATTTTTCCTGGAAAATTCATCAATACATGTCACATAGTATGATTCTCCTTGCATTGATTCTAATGAAATCAAACCAATATCATATGAGTGTATACGATCCAAGATCCCCTTGGAACTACTCTCGCTAATTGGAAAAATAACCTTGGAATTATTTCCAAGTGCACACCTTTTGTTCATTCCTTGCTACTCAACACTGAACTATGGAAGACCAGTAACAATCCCTATCATAATCGATAATTCTTTGTAGTGTATGTGTCCCAACCTCCTATTCCATATCTCAATAGGCTGTCACTTTTGTGTACCAGGTCCTGAACAACCTTGCCTTACAACCTGTATAAATTTCCCACTCTAACCCCAATGACCACTGATGAGTTTGAGCTAGATTTCTAAGGACATATACTCAATAACCTCATTTACACATTATTGTGCATGCCCACTATATACTCAATAACCTCATTTACACACAATTTGTCCAACAATTCCTAAAACAAAGAACAACTTTACAAAAGCATCTTCATCCATGATAGGAAGAATCTCAACAAAGGAAGCCTTTGAAACCTTGGAGATTTCTCTCAATGATAATAGATTGTCAACCATAATATCCCAGAAAAGAGAAGAAGATATATCTTTTGTCACGATCTCTTTGTCCCAAGTCTGAGATTCCATTCCATGTGTTGCGAACATTAAGAAGTTTATCACTTCAGAAGGAACAAGATCATTTCTTAATATTTCTAAAAAATTCTCAAGTTGCCCCGATCTGTTGCACAAGGAAGCATTGGGTGTGTGGCACTTCCCAACATCAGAAAAAAGGAGATTCCATGTTAGCCGAAGAAAATGTAGGAGCCTTATAAAGAATATGGTTAATTTCTCAATAGTTTTGGTCAACAGGGGAAAGCTAAACATGAAGATACTTTATAACTGATTTCTAATGTAATATTTGTATAGATTGTACAACACCAACGTGTGTTGAGCCACTAGAAAACACTCCTCTTGCTTCACCGTGTGGATGTGTGCTTCCTATGAAAATTGGGATTTTTCTTAGTGTGGCACCTTATGCTTTTTTCCCATTAGTTTATGAGCTTGCTATTGAGATAACGACATGAACATATCTTAAGAAAACTCAAGTTCAAATTATGGGAGAAAATGAAAACAATGAATATCAGGAGAAAACATATGTGAATGTCAATTTAGTGCCACTTATGATACTACGACATAGATTTAAGCCTTTTAGACTATAATCATGAATCAAGACCAATATAATTCTACATTGGACAAACCTCGTCAATATATTCAGAAGTGTCTTCCCCAATTGATAGTATTTTTCCAAGATGCAGGTAAGTGGTAAAATCCTGGTGGTCTTTGTCTCCCTAAAAAATGTCCTCGTGGTCATTAAATCCATCACAGACTTTCAAAATTAGTGTCAAATAATATGGTGCTCGGTATCTTGGGTGAATCACACTTTCTCATGCATCCTTTTTCGAAAGAACCTACAATATGAGACCAAATATATTTCACTAGATGTTATTGGTTAAACAATTAGAGTGAAAAAAATTATAAAAAATATGTTGCTTCACCAATCTCAGTTTGATGATCACATTTATCTGGTTCTATGGTTGAGGACATTCCATCAATAAAATGAAACTTATCTAATATACAAAAAATCAGTCATACACACATATTGCTATTCTCGTCCTTGGAATCCATCACTCGAAATGCTCTAATCAATAAACTGAAGTAAGAGCCTGATCTAATGTGACCAACAATACAATCAAGGTTTCCCAAGAAAGAATTCACAAAATTCCATCCCTGTCACTTCTGGCCTCAAACAAAAAACTAAAAAAGAGTGGCACAAATATTTTCATGATATTTCCCTGCATAATATTCCATATACACTAGCAATGTCAATAGATTGCAACAAGGAATGGTTAGAAAAGGATAGAGAAAAGACTAAAAACATACCATTCCAATGTCACCCATATATACAAACATATACAAAGTTAAACAATATATTTTACCTTATATAGATCTCCAACATCCAAGATATATCTAAACCATGCCATTGCTCTTGATCTCCTATGCTTCTGCATAAATTAACAAATTCCAGTCAACATCTAGACTTCTTTTGACTCAAAGAAGAAAATGGGAAGAATAAGAAAGGAAAATAATGCTATCAAACCTAAATGTGAATAATATTGTTGAAGAAGTCCACTTCTACATTTGTGCTAGAAAGAGGCTTGCATTCATTCAAAGTTGCAATACCAAAAAGGCTAAGTGACATTGAACACAATAAAGCCACCCATTCCTATAGATACACTTGACAATGTTAAATGTAATTCTTACCTCTAATATTTAAGATGACAGTGTACAAATTTACCAAAAGAATACAAAAATACCCTTTAGATTGAGGTCTCTGAACTGGTTATACCCTTCTTCACATGTGCGAGAAAAAAAATATAAATAACATGCTTAACATATACTTTGGACCAATTTCCACTGCTAGTAAATGAGTCAATGACAATTCACTTCTCACCTTACCCTCCGAGTCACTTTCAAAAAAATACATAATAGTACCCTTAATGAACTAAACACCTTTATTCTTGTACTATTCCTCATAGAAGGATGCTATCTCGGTTGTAAATAAATGTGCCACTGAAATCCTTACCCAAGATAAGATCTAATGGTTATCAAATGAAAATCAATTGTAATAATTTTCTAGTACCTCCAAAGTTTTACAACATGATGAAAATATTGTGTGCAAATGGTGAACTAACAGACTAATTAAGGGATACCATAAATAATCATGAGAAATGCCCCGAAGTCACATAAAATCACCAACATGTGGAATTTTTTAATGGAAATGGCAAGTAAAAATGCATTAAGGAAAAATTTGCATTGCAAGAAAATGACTTGCCTGATTGTCTTGCATCCATGTTCGAATAGTTTGGAAAAACCTTATTTTTGTTTCAACAAAAACACATAGACTATGACTCTCTTCTAGATGACTTCTGATTCTTTTCCTCAATTTAAACTTTTGTGGAATACGAACCACTTTGTTGCTGCTACTGAATTTACCGTTGCACTCATGTAATATACCCACATTAAAATATGAATAATATTCAATTTCCTCCTCTTTTGTTTTCTAATACACAAAACAATATTTAATATGAAACCTTTTTTTCCTCTTTTTTCTCCATTTTAAACACACTTCTTGCATGTTCAAACATATATGTACAAAATTCATATATGAAAGATATTGCAATCTTTTTTCAAATGATGCATTTGGAAGTTATAATATTTCAGAACATAGCAACCCATAATAAAAAAAATAAAAATAAAATTTAAATGACATTCATCCTTTACCCTTTGCAAATTTTCTTTTCAATCAATTTAAGGAGCATCAATGCACACAAAAACACATAGTCTTAGGCAACTTAAAGAGAATTAGTGCACCCAAAAATGCAATAAATATCTTTCATGGATGCTTACACCAATAAGTAGCTTGCAAACAATCCAAGTTATATCTTCAATGGATAATAAATAATCAAACCTTGAGTTGATAGAAACAATTCCGTCTTGACTATTGTTTAAATCCCATATTTTGAATCTTCGATGCAACTTTCCAAATACAAAACATTGTTTATAGTGACATTGGAGAAAAACTAAACCTATTATAATATCATAAGTTGAAGAGGAATTTCACACAAACAAAGATATCTCCAACATGAATCTTCATACAATTTTCTTTTAAAATTGCATACCCATTTCTGAGCTATGACAAATAACAATATCAAAATATTTTTGAACAAAAATGTATTGGTAGTTTATGACAAAAACATCTAAATGAATCCTTCAAACATATACTAATTTAGTAATTCAAGGGCCACAAAACAAGCTTCATAAGTGCAACATAATCAGTGACAACCAAAATTGATGAAATTCATTCTCAGTATTTTGTAAGAATTCAAATGCACATGTTCATGTAGATAAGGTAACCAACATGTTAAACCAAGTTCATCTCCAAACATGAAAATTAAAATTTTACCCTTGTAACCAACTGTCCAACATATTTTCATAAGTTGAAGGAAACTTTGACGCAAAATTCATTCATTTACATGAAGGAAACAAATCATACATCTACCTTTTAGTAGAATGAGAAACCAATGTACAATGGATTCCTTCAAGTCTTCTCAAT
>SNQJ01S0061902.1:49080-72993 GCA_010110895.2 Picea sitchensis | reverse complement strand
AATCGATAAGTTCTTGCCCCTATCTTTTCAGCGACCTGGAAAGGTCCAAGCCACGGGTTCTAAAACTTAGATTGCTTCCCTTTTGGTTCATTTTCTCTGTCCCATTTTAGTACCAAGTCTCCTACCTCAAAACTCTTTTCTTTGGCCTTATGCTTGTCGAACCATCGTTTCACTATCTGTTGGTGAGATAGGAATTTTGACTTAGCCTTCTCTCTCTCTTCTTCCAGCATGAGTAGAGTATTGATTCTTTGTTGCATGGACAATGAGGGCTCCTCGTTGGAATCTTGGGCCAATTGAAGAGATGGTAGATAGATCATGTTTGGGAGGATGGCTTCTTTCCCGTAGACCAGAAAGTACAGGGAGTTTCCTATGGCTTCTTTGGGTGTGACCCTATCAGCCCATAGAGGATTATGAAGTTGATTATGCCAATTTATTTGGTTATCTATAACTATCTTATTTAATATCCTTACCAGATTTTTGTTAGTCGACTCTGCCACACTGTTTCCCTGAGGATAATAATTTGTAGAGTACTTGATTATGATTCCTTTGTCCAGAGAAAAATCGGTCAATAGCTTAGAGGAGAAGTAAGTTTCATTATCAAATACTAGAATAGAGGGGAGACCAAACCTTGTGATTAGATGTTGTTCTATAAATTGGATCACTACCTTCTCGTTTACATGAGCTAGAGGAATGGCCTCCGCCCATTTTGTGAAATAGTCGGTGCAAGTAAGAATGTACTTGTGTAGTTTAGAAGAGACAGGCGTAATTTATCCTATGATATCTAACCCCCACTTCTCAAAGGGCCTCGAAACAGTCACAGGATGAAGTGGGAATGCTACCCTTTTCTCCCTTCCAACACTTATTTGACAAGTCTTACAGTTTCTAGAGTCTTCATTTACTTGATCCTGGGCTTTAGCTATGAGCTTGCACAGACCTTGTCCTTTTACTAGCTTGGTAGGATTTATGTCTAGATCAAATTCTTGGACTACTGCCATCCAATTCCCTCTTCTTTCTCCCATTTCTTGTTGGGTGAATAAAGATCGGATTGCAGGGTGTGGTACAATCACCTTAGTGTGATTCTTGAGGATGTAAGACCTGAAATGATTTAATGCATTATAGACCACGTAGGCTTGCTTATCTATGGCAAGATAATTGAGCTGAGCTCCTTGAATATTAGTGCTCATAAATGATATTGTGGCTTAATTGTTTTCATCATCCTTCTGAGTTAAAATCGCAGCTAGTGAATGGTCCGAAGCGAAAGTGTAAAGGGAAAAGTCTCTGTTGAAATCGAGACTTCGCAACACCAGGGCCTGAGATATGGTGGCTTTGATATTGTTGAAAGCGTCTTTTCGTTCATCATTCCACTTAAATTCGGCATCCTTGTGGATCATTTTCTGTAAGGGCTTGATGATCTCGTTGAAATCGAGAGTGAATTTCCTTACAAAATTGATTTGCCCGAAAAAGTACTGCATAGCCTTCTTGTTATGGGGTAGCGGAAGTTGACCTATGGAATTAATCCTTTCGGGGTCTATGCGAATCCCGTATTGAGAGATGATGTGACCTAACAGCTTGCCTTCTTCGACACCAAAGATAGTTTTCTTAGGGTTCATGGATATACCGTATCTTCGACACCTTTCAAAAATCTGAGTTAAATGTTTGATGTGTTCTTCTCTATTCTTCAAATATATCGTTAAGTCATCTAAATATACTACCACACATTTATTTATAAGTCCATGAAAGGCCACGTCCATGGCCCTTTGGAAGGTTTCCCCTGTGTTGATTAACCTGAAAGGCATGCGTTTATAAGAAAATTTTACCCACTTGGTTCGAAAAGTGGTTTTCAAACATTCTTCCTCTGAAACCAAAACTTGGTTATAACCCGAGAAACCATCTAGTAAGGAAAAAAACTCCAAGCCCGACAGAGTTTGCAAGAGTTGTTCCATCGGCGGGACTGGATAATTGTCCTTTTCCGAAGCTCTGTTGAGGTTTCAAAAATCTACGCATAGTCGGATTTCTCTCGATTTTTTCCTTACTGGAACAAGATTTTCCACCTAGGCGGAATGCCTAACCTAAAAAATTATCTTTGCATCTAGAAGCTTCCTTAATTCCTGATACATGAGAGGTTCTAGGGATGGGTGATACTTTCAGAGCTTTTGCTGAAAAGGTTTTACTTCAGGCTTCAACGGGATGGTGTGTTGAATAATGTGGGTATCATAGGTTTTCAAATCCTTATAGGACCATGCAAAAACATCCTGGTATTGTCTAAACAATCTAAGGTAGGTTTTCCTTTCCTCTTTAGATACAGCTTTTTCGAGATTTACAAGCTTTGGGTTTTCTGGGGTTCCAAGATTTACAATTTCATGGAGGGGGCAAGAGCTACCGGTATTTGCGTTCTTGGGTCCTTTGAATCATTCCTTTAGATCAAACAGGTTTTCTAAATTAGCTGCCCCCTTCAGGATCATGTGAGCCTTTAATCCATCCACATGATGTTCTGTCAAAGGCTCATTTTCCGTCAATTTCTCTTGCAAATCTTCATCATCAATAGCGAGATCTTTGAAATTTTCTTGGTTGGTCAAGAAAATTACGATCTATTCATCTCCCTCAAAGACTTTCCAATTACAAATGTTATTAGGTACTTATGGTTTATAGAGCCGCTCTATAGTAAATCGAGGGGCTTCATAATCTTCTAAAGGTGACAACCTCGAAGCGGTTGTGGCTAAGGAGTCAACAAGAACATTATTTTCCCTGGGGACCACAATGATATTGAAAGCCTCAAAGATCTCTATTAGCCTATGCACCTCATACTGGTAGTTCTTAAGATGGGGTGAATTGCAATGTATAGTATTTCTTACTTGTCTAATAACAATTTTGGAGTCTCCAAAAACTTTCAATTCCTTGACATTTAGATCTATGGCTTTCTTTAACCCCTGAACTAGAGCTTCATACTCAGCAGTGTTATTGGTACATTCTAATTCTATCCTACAGGACAAAAAATGATGTTTACCCTTCCGATCGATGAGGATGCACCCTGCTCCTGACCCTTCTTGTGATTTAGATCCATCAACGTAAAGGGTCCAAATTTGCAGACAAAAGTCGCTCCTTTCTTTTCCATTACCAATGTTTTGTTCTCCGATTTCTTTTTCCACAAGTCCTAGCGTGGGGTTGTGATAGAATAAAAGGTCTTCTTTCGGTATCGACGATTCCTCTTGAAAAATCACTATGGATTTTTGGGTAAGAAGAACATTGGATAGGAGAGGAGCAAAGTTCCTGAAGTGGTAATCATAGGAATAATTGCCCAATATGGGGAAATCGGTAGATGCTGGCTCGTTTGGGGTTTCTAGGCCAGTGATTGTGTGCTTCAGTTATCTATCCCTATCAATTATCATCATGTTCTTGTATCCTTTCAGGGGTAGCCAAAGGTGTGCCCAGTCTGTACTGAAATATCCATTTAGCTTTTCAGACCAATCTCGGCTCAACAATAGCCCATATGTCTTAGGGATATCTACAACAATGATGTCAATCACCTGCACGAAAGTAGGGTATGTCGCTATCCTGATCATCGCATCTTTGAGTTCTCCCATGACCTTAACCTGGGTCCAGTCTAGTTGTATTACATGCTTATCACTCTTGAGAGGGACAACACCTAATTTATTACAAACAACCATGGGCATTACATTAGAAGAGGCCCCGGAATCCACGAAACAGTTGTGAAGATTCCTGTTGAAGACTTCAAATGTTAAAAGGAAAGGTGGGAAAAAAGGTCTTTCCTTCCTATCGTTGGTGTAGGTACTTACGGTTGGCTTGTCGGCTGGATCTATTTGGGATATGTTCTTCTTATGACCATTGTCGGTCATTGGGTCTGCTACTGAGCTCAAATCTTGCAACAGAAAGTTTTTCTGTTGAGGAATCCTACACATGTCCATAACCGATATATTAGCCTTTAGCTTCTTTAAATATTCTACTACATTGTACTCCAGTTTAGGGGATTCCTGGGTATGAATACTTATAGGATTTTTACCGGGGGTGAGAGATGTTTTCGGGAGATCGATAGTTAGTTTAACTTGCAAGGCCTGAGTGATATCAATATCTCTCGAGCTGGGTTGACCTGTGCTACGTGTCTACATTACTAAAACTTCTGAGGGTTGTTCTCGAGACTTAAACAAATCGTATGAAGGAAAGATTAAGTCAGGATCCCATATCAGCATGGTTGTGTCTCGTGGTGGGTCAACTTCTTCTTAGTTGGAAATATCCATTGCTGAACTGCTCGAATGTTCAGTCAGGGAGCCTTCATCCACAAAGAAATTTTCCATAAAATTCATTGCGTGAACCCACTTGGGGCATTTCCTCTCAGATTGATTCTCCTGGTGATAAGTACAAAAAGAATCAGACATCACATTCCCTAGGTCAATGTTTAAGTTGGTTGGGGGAGGTTCAATCGCTTTGAAAGGTTGGTTTCTCTTAAAGAAAGGTTTATAGGGATTTTGGCCTTGGTTTCCCTCTCCTGCGCATCTTTTCATGTCTACGATCTCATTTGATAAATTATTAACCATGCATTGTAGATCCTCTATATTTGCATCACCCTTGTCGATAGTTTGTTCAGCCAGTTTCCCCGACAGCCTAGTCAGAAGGAGTCCTCTCCTAGGTGGGAGATGACTTTTGTTTTTTACTAAAGAGACCTGGATTTCCTTACATCCTTTCATCTGGAATTATATCATCTTGGCCTCCTCAAATTTTTCCTCAAGGGTTTGCTTGGCAGATCTTTTTACGAACATAGAAATAGAAGCCAGAAGTGCATTGGCATAAACCTCAATTTGCAACTCCTAAGTAGGCTTCGTCGTGGGCTGGGATTTGTTTAAAATGGTCATGAATCTTTGATTGTAATATTTGAACCTCTCTTTTGGGGTCATGGTGGCTACAAACATCTCATCCATCAGGGATCCTGTAGTAGTTGGTTATGCAAATTTGTCTAGAAAATCTTTTTGGAACTTAGTCCAACTGGTTATAGATCCTACTGGCAAATTAAAATACCACGTGGACGCTGAATTTTCAAACGTGTAGGGAAAAAGTATGCATATTACATCTTCATGTTGAACATTCATAATCCTAATCGCAAGTATGAACTTCTTGATATGATCCTCAGGTAAACTTGAGGTTTTGGGATCGTGCTTGGGGAGCAATTTTTCTGGGTGTTGGGGAAGATTATGTATTCGTCCGGGGATGGCCACGGCATCTTCGACCAACCAAGGTTGGTTGTTTTGAGGTGGAACTTCCCTTTCCTTCTCATGATCATTGTTACCTTCCATACTTCCATATTCTGAATCAGACTCCTCTTCTTCTGAGTAATCTCCTTGTTCAGAGACGTTGCCTATTAGGGTTTCGGGTATCGGATCAAGAGGATCTTGAATTTCGGTGATCGTGAAGTCTATTAAGTCTTCTATCAAGTGAAAAAATACCTCATCGGGAGTGCTAACCACAGGTATGCTTTGTTGTTTTCTTCAAGGAAGTATCGGAGTTATGGGTAATGCACCGATCTGTTGGGTGTATGCTCTGGTGATTTGTCTGAATTGGTTTACTTCCTCATGAGGAAGAGCGTAAGGTATTTTAGTATGAAACAATTCTTCCTCGGGTTGGGGTGAGTTACTCATTTCCAGAGTACGCAACATGTGTGGGTTGTCTTGGGGTTGACTAGTCATGCATGTGGGTTGTTATGAATGCATGGGTTGTTTGAAATACTGTATAAATTATATATTCAGCCATTCATTCTCAGGCCCTCCTTCTAGCACCAATTATGTTGATGGGTCTTAAATCCCTTGACTCAACAGCAGGAACCAAACCCACCAAGGAGGCCCAATTAGACTCTGCAGCATTTAAAATGGAATGGTTCTCTAGATCTTGTGATCCATCCAAGGTATCGATGGGCTTTGTGTTTTCTGGCGAAGGCTCTTCCTTCAGTTGGGACTGTTTTATTTTATATATTTTCTCTTGGGGTGGGGCTGATATGAGAAGTGCAAGCTAGTATAAACCAACTTGACAAATTATAGGATCAATTTTCAACTACTGAGAAGAGGTCGAGCCAGGGATAACCCACTGCTCAAACATGAAGACGAAAATTCTATACCACAGGTCTAGTAATAATACATTAACCATGAGAGCATCCAATCATTTCCTGAGATTACTAATTACCAGAAATAAAAACACATATGAAACAAGATAAATGGCAAGAAAAATAATTCATTTACCACTATCATTCATCTCATAATTCGCACAACAATTCATCATCTTCATCTTTAAAGAAAAGAACAACAAAGCAATTGTACTAGTTAACTTGACAATATATTCGATAACTCTTACTTGTTACATCTACTCATAAGACTGAATAGGAAATAATTCTTCTTCAAGCTCAATCACGCATGCATTTCATAAATATAACTTTGTCTTTGGTCCAGAAGGACTTCTAAATTCATAGCAGCTTCAAAAATAATTTTTAACAGCCAAAAAGAAAATAGTTCTTACAACAAACCATCGATCTCTAATTAATTGGTCGAGGCCTTTATTTATAATATCAAGCTTAACCGAAGTTTAATGGCTAAGTACATTTTGAACCAAATAAAAGTTTCCATGTGGCATTATCTCATAATAGTTTCTTGATCAGTCCACCCAGGATATTTCTTTGAAAGGATGACTCCTTTCACATTTAGACCAATTGATGAACAGTTCTTCACAAGTTTGGCCCACAAGAATTGATGTTGTTCCATTGGGGTCTCATATATCCCTTTGATATCTGCTGCATGTGCTCGGTACTTTACCAAGGTGGAATTCAGTTGTTGCAACATGGTTTTATCTCTGATCGGGTGTTCTGTGAATTGTTGCACCTGTCTCGTCCTCGCATCGGCTACCTTTGTGCACTGTTTGGTCCATAGGGAGTCTTGTTCGGCATACATCTGGAGCACGTCTCTTATGTCGATAAACTTATTGGGGGTGTTGAACTCGAGGATCTTGATATCTTTCATTACTTTATTAATTTTATCCCAGTGCTTTTGGCACTTGGCATATTGTTCTTGGATCTCTCTATGTGGGTCCTGGGACATCTTAGTCGAATATTCTGCGGATCTCTTTATGCAGTCGAGGCTACTTCTTCCTAAAAACGGAATGCCATGTTCTTCCTTTTCTCAACCCTATTGGACTGCCTCAATGTATTCAAGTCTTTCCACTGCTTACAGGGATCTTTCATTCCATCGTTCCATCTCCTTGCATCCTCCGAGGGCCATGAGAGTGTCCTCCTGGAATTCAATTATATTTTTTGTTAACAGGTTTCTTTATTTCTTGTACTCGTTGTAAACTCCTGAAAAATCACTCTTCAAATATGTCGCAGTCTCTGTGGCACCTTTGTAATACTCAACAAGATGGCGCAAGTGTTCCAGTTCCTTCAAAGTATCAACTAGTTGTTTTTCATCCCTCCTGGCCCTATCCTAAGCAACAACAGAGAGGGCTCTTCCCATGCCTATCAGTTTAGATGTGCAAGCATCTGTTGTGTCGATCAATATTTCCTATGTGGTAACCAAAATGGAATGGTCCACAATAATCTTTCTCTTATTAGCAGTCCTTTGCACGATGACCTTCCTCTTTTGATGATAGGATATTGCATAGATGTCTGCTACCTCGTCTACCGGCTTTGGTATCTGTTGGTCACCCCATGTGAGCATGTTTCCCAGGCTGTCGGTGATATATATTTGTTCAAGATAAGACTCTTGAACCTCCTTATTTTTCTCCGAAGGCCCAAACTCTTCCCATTGTTTATCGGGGACCTGAGTATCAAGTGGAAAAGATGTGTCAGGAGGAAGCTCAATACCTGCTTGTATACTAGTCATGGCATCGTCGATGTCCTTCTGTGGGGATCTTTCTTTTGACTCATCCAATTCTAGCTTGTACTTGGGACTACCTGCTCAGGTCTCCAGCGCATCAGGCATTTCTGTGTCTAGGCCACTTTCAGCTCCTTTTCCTTCTTGTGTGTCCTCTTGGCTCTGAACATCAGGAACAAGAGGTGTTTTTTCCTCGGTTCCCTTTTCTTCTTCTACATGCACAAAGGTTTTCTTAGATGCCTCTGGGCTCTCATCATCACTGCATATATTTATGAACTTGGTCAAAGGGTTAGGCGCACTTGTTTCGACTGACACCTGGCCTGGATCTGATTGAATTATTGTGCCTGATGGTGAATCAGCTGGTGACAATGTGGATTCAAGGTCATCTGACCTGTTGATGTTACCGGGGTCTGTGAGCTCGGAGTTGCCTACCCCTGTTGGGCTCTCTTCTGGGTTACTGGTCATAACACTTGATAAGAGGACTGGATCATTTGACACCAGATCCATCATTTGTTGAGCATGTTGGATCAATATCATCCCTCTTTCCATTGCACCTGGAGTTTCAAGAAAATTCCAGTTCTGTATAGGGGCTTCCTGGGGAGCTTCCATCATTTCGGCCAATTCGAATGTTACCCTTTCTTCCCTAGTTTTGAGAATTTCTTGCACTGCTTTCTCCAAGGATGCCATTTTCTCTTCCCAAATCATGGCCTTGAACTTCATTACTTTGGGGTTAGCCACTCTTGCCACCACCTCAACCCAATCTTGAGGGTTTTCTGTGAAAATTTCATCCTAAAACTGGTCGTGGGCATAAGGCCAACAGGATGATACTTGTGATGCATGTTTCGAGACCAGAACCTTGGGATCGCACTTGCAAAAAAGTCTTCTTTGGAACCAAAATTCCAATTGACTTAATCCCTCTTGCTTTGCCTATGCAGTGTCTTTATCCTGGTAGAAGCCAATATGAAACCCATAGGGTATGAATGCCTGCTTCTTATCCTTCACCAAAGTGGCGTTGTAGCCCTGCAAGATAGTTTGGTAACATATTTCCTCTAATACCAGTCATTCGGGGACATATATAGGTAGCAAATGTGGTTCTCTGGTGGTGCCAAAAACCCTAATGTAGGTTTCGCACTCATCCAGGTACTAGTGACCAACTTTTGATATAACTTTTTTGGCTGCATCAGACAGCCTTGGGCTCTCTTTCTTGAATAGTAAAAAATGAATAGGTGTGATAAATTGGTCACAAATGAGAGAGTAGGATATTTTATACCTGTTCTCCCACAATATGTTGAAGTAGACATGGACCAAGAGATTGGAAGCCTGCCATCTCAGGTTCATCTCGGCGAAGGTATTTCTTGCATAGACGACATCCAATAGATAAGACGCCATGTAGAAGGCAGGAGTTTCTCCTTCCTTTGGCTGCTGAGCCTATAGAATGCATGTGCTAAGCTGTTTGGAGATGATATCACTCCAGCTGAAGCTTGTTTTGGAGATGGTGATAGTATAAGCCCAAGGCATCCATGCCTCCGAAAATATGGAACAATCTTTCTCTCCATGCAACTGACAAAGGAGAGCCATTAGATAGATATAAGGTTGGTCGTCGAGTACCAACGAGAGTTTTGATTGGTGAATTTTTTGTCTTCTCTCCACCAGGATGCCATGATTTTTCTAGTGTCATGCTTCTGATAAAAATTCACAACAAAATCTATGTTCAAACGTTTGTCTGGCTCCTTGAGCTTGTAATAATTTTGGACTTCTACTGGGAGGAAAACCTCGACGATTTGACCATTATCATCATTAACTACACACTTTTGTGCATTAGTGTGATCAATGAGCCATTTCAAAATTTCAATGCAAGGGAATACTGGAGTCCTTCTCACCACCATGTGAAGGTAAGCCATGCGAATGTTGACGAAGACCTCATCGTCCAGCTTCCTTGTGTTAGGATCGCTATGCGGGGCATATTCAGGGAATTCTTCGTGCTTTATTTTCTTGAATAGGTCTTCCCATCGCGGGAATATTTTCTTGGTCCCAATGTTCTCCTCTGTGTCCCTAAAGGACAGGGGCTTAGCGAAGGCTTATTTGGTGATCGTCTTGATGATGGGTGTCAGCTTAGAAGTGAATTCCAAATTTCTTACAATGGTTGGGGACGAGCCCTCTCCTGCTTCTGATTCTTGCATCTTTGGGATTCTAGGAAATTTCCTAGTTGTAGGTTTCCTTGGAGGCATCGTTCCTGCAACTGAATATGTTCAATTAGGGCCGACATATAGAGTAATATTAGATCCTAATTTACATGTGAGGTGGAAACAACAAAACTAGATTGCTACATACTTGTATGCTTGCTAAACTCTATTTCTTAATACTCACTATACCTTGGACACCTTCTCCGGGTCGTTCGTCTCGCTCATCTGGATGTTCTAGACTTCTTTGCACGCAGAATGCTTTGGCTTATAATAATTTAGGATAATATAATGAGAGATAACTTACCAATCGCATCAAGTTGTTAATACAGGTAATGGGATGAAATTTAAAACTACTTACCGCCAATTCTCTGTAATAAATTTTACGTAGGTTGACAGTGGAGGTGGGGAGGGAGATGCATTGTATCTACAGGCTAAAATAGTCATTTTTCTTTGTGCATGAATTAGAAACTAATGCACAATCTTGGAATTAATCAATCAATTAAATGCATTGTATCAAGAGTATATTAGAGCTAAAACATCCCATCGTGTCATTTTTTGAATGGGGAAGTCGGGGATCGGTGAAGAGCTATGGGATTTTTCGTTGGTACCCATTTTTGTTTTTTACAAAAAGAAAACTGTCGACACTGATTACTTTCGTCGGATCATTCTGATGTGACACGTGGTAGATAAAGACTAGTGACTTGACTCACAAGCGGCAATAGAGGTGGTAACCTTCTTTCAGTTACGGGCACCCTAACCAAGCCTAGGAATCACCGATGCCGATTAGATATCAGGGGTCAGTAATCGAGGATGAACTTATTGCATCCTTTTCCTTGGGCTAGCTTCTTGGAAATTCGTCGATGCCGAAATGTTTCGAGAGTTGGTGGCCTAGAAAACATTTTACGCTCCTTATAGGATTAGCTACTCACAAGTCGTCGATGCCGAAATGATTTTACGGGATCAGCCGTTGGCGATTCCTTTATTTCCCCACAAACGACTACCTTCATTCATGTTTCAACGATGCCAAATGAAATCAGTCATCGACAACTTTCTTGTGCATTGCTTATCATGAAAGAAAAACTCCCGTTTTACCGACGTCGATGAAAATCGTCGATCGGTGTCCTTGGTTTTCTAGGACGATTTTCTTTCATCTATGATTCTTTCGGGTGCCGAATTTTGGACGTGTCAGGTGAAACGATTTAGTGGTTGATTCTTTAATCAAATGTTAATCCCTTTAAGTTATGATGGTTTTGACATGTTCAAGGAAAATTTTAAAGAATCAAGGAGAATTTGCAGAAAACAATGATAAGCGAAAACAACATCGTTCCGAATTAGACAATACCAAAATATTAAGTGGTACCCAAAAACTAAAATTTGGCAGAGACTTTTTAGGGTGTGTTGAGAGCTCAACACGTCGGTTGGTAGCCGTCGAAGGATTTGCGAGAAACTATCCATCATCTCGTTCCTCTGTTCTATGAGGGATTCCTCAAGCAACATTTTGAAATCATCTCTTGTCCCATCATATTTATTTTATCCTTCCATGAGAGGTCTCTTGGGCATGCAAGAGTTTTTGTCCTCAAGAGAAACAAGCTCAAGACCCAATTCTTTGTACCTTGACCTTGTTGGGGACATGCATTAAGATGACAAGGAGCAGACCGCTCTCATACCAATGATCTGGATTTTATGAGAAAAATGAAATGAATATAGATTATTAAAATATTATTAACACGTAATAAAAGAGATATAGTAAAACTGGTTTTCTATTCAATAAGGAAATAAGTTGAAACTGTAAAATGCAGCGGAAAACAAGCTTGATGGAATGGTGGCGACTTATCTCTAAGAAGAGATGTAACGACTGAGCTCATTCGCAAGAAGATGATTACAATGAGGCTCTGAAGGCATTTTTTACAATAAACTTGAATGTCACAAATCCTAGACATCCAAAAAATCTGACCCTAAAAGATGAAGCGCCAAAAGTCATGTGGGCCCCGTTTGGGTAAGTTAGTATATCAACTTCTTCGAGCCGTAACTTGTGCATACGCTCTCTGTTTGGAGCACATGATAGCTCGTTGGAAAGTTATCGTCAAGGAGATTCGTTTTGGGGGATAAATAAGGGCATTAAGCTATCATTGAGAATATATGTCCCAAAAAACCTTCATTTAGGCCCTCAAAATGGCCCTGAAAGTTAAAAACTGCTAAAAATAGTAAATTACCAAAATTGCCAGAAAATTGTTTTGAGCCAGTTGGAAAAGGTGGGTGGCCACCAATATCCACCCGGATCACATGATCACATGGTCCTTGTAAATAATCACTTTCAGTATCTTACAAAACTCATTTATTCCACTCAATTTGGATTTTATGCCCCCAAACCAAATTGTCAATATGTCCTCGAATGGCTTGACGATTCGAGTTACAAATTGCCATAAAAATCTAATGAGGCCTCAGATACCTGAATGGTTAGTTGAATTGGACTCTTGAAATTGGATTATATCTATGGAAACCCCTCCCTTGTGATTTTATTTCCTAGAAATCCATTTGTTGGAGGATCTTCAGAACTATGGTTTTTCTTAGTGAGGCACAATGCAATTTCTAAACTAGTAATCGATTTTTAAGAACACTATGTCAGGCGATTGTGGGTATTCTGGTCATGTGGGCCTTGGTAAAACACACTTGTGGGAGATTACGAAGCTCAATTATGCTACTCAGTCTAGATTTTATGCCCCAATAACAAATTGTCAATATGTCCCTGAATGGCTTAAGGAGGCGAGTTGCAACTAGCCATAAAAATCTAACTGAGATATTAAAGTGTTAATAAGTGCATGTTTAGGGAATGGAATGATATAAATGGATAAGTGTAGAGTACTACAATATGTGTCACCACCTCACCTTGTTCTATCAAATCATTGAGTGCAACCATTTTTCGACCTCATAAGAATACTTACAATTGACTAAGTGATTGACAAATCTCTTGATACCAGTGGTCATAAAGTAGGGTTTTTTTCTAGTAGAATCATTTTTCTTATGATTGTTGCTATTTTATATTCCTAAACTAAATACACTTCTTTGTAAAGAATATGGATTTAGTATGTCACATTGAAAAAATGTTCAAAGACATTTTCTATAAGTTTCATAAAGTTTATTAAAAAACATTTTTTCTATGTCCCATAATTTGAAAATAGTAGTATTGGGAAAGCTCCATTAGTTTGCAATAAATGTTTTTCAAGAATGAGAGAATATGGGGAAGACATGTCAACTAGTTTTTCTTGAATATTTCCTTCCCTCTCCCACTTCCTGACACTTGGAACTCATAAAAAAAGTTTAAAATTCACACTTGGAAAATTTGTGTGATACTTTGATAATTGAGTAGGGCACGTGCAAGAACGTTTCCTTGTCTATCCCTGCCTTTCCTTTTCTTTCCTTGTATTTCCTTTCCTTACCATTTCTTTCCTTCAACTTCTCTGTATTTCTTTTCTTTTCCATGCCTTTCCTTTGCTTGTCTTTCATTTCCTTGCCTTATCTCACTTTACCATGTATTTACTTGGCTTGCCTTTCCTTCAAAATGCATGGAAAGGAAAGGAAATTATAGACATCGAAAGGAAAGGAATAGCAAGGCTAGGTGTAGGCCTAGGTCTAGGTCTAGGAAAGGTAAGTTTTAGGTATAGGTATAGGAAATGGAAGGAAAGGAAATGCAAGGAAATACAATGTAAGGAGGGGAAATGGAAAGACAAGGCAAGGAAAGGAAAGATAATGAAAGAGATGGAAAGGCGAGGAATGGAAAGGAAAGGAAAGGAAATGAAAGTAAATACATTTGAATGAAATGTAAGTAAAGAAATTTGAAGGAAAGGAAGGGAAATGGAAGGAAAGTAAAGGATAGGAAAGGAAGGTCAAGGCAGGGAAAGACATGGAAATACCTAGACCTAGACCTAGACCTAGAACTTGTCTTTCCTTACCTTGTTTTCCATTTCTTTCCATGTCTTTCCTTACCTTGTCTTGCCACGCCATGCCTTGCCATGTTGATAGGGTCTAGGTATAGGTCATTGAAAGTAATAGCAAGGAATGGTCTAGGTATAGACCATAAAATTATATATAATTGTGTTTATACATTAAATACTTAGAGGTTAGACCATAATGATTGAGAATAAATATTGCATTAGAATCATCCATAAGGATTTTGTTCAAAGTTATGTACTTATTTTGGTTTTTAAGTAGTTGGTATGTTGCATGTTTCTGTAAGGTAGGGAATATATTTGATTTTTTGTTTTGAGTCTTTCTAGAAGAAATACATGGGAGATATGTTCAGTTTTTCTATGCAGCAATGGTCATGAAGTCAAATTATGTATAGATAGCTTGAAACATTGAGTTTAAATGCCATGATTGGTAGATTTAAGTGCTCAATTTAAATGCTATGTTGGTAGCTTGAAATATGGATTTTAAATTCCAATTTTAATTGTTATATGGACAACTTGAAATATGGAGTTTAAATGTTACATGAGAATCTTGAAATCTAGATTTTAAATACCAAGTTTAAATGCTATATGGGAAGCTTGAAATCTGGATTTTAAATATTATGTTGGTAGCTTGAAATGCCAAATTTAAATTCCATATTGTTTGGTAATGTAAGCATGTTTAACCTATCAATGTCTACCTTCATGACATTATTATCATTTGTCTTATTTAAAAGTGGTTATAAATGTCACATCTTAAAAATTAAGATAATTGCTTGTTGGATATTTATTTATTTATTGAAATAAATGGTTATAATTTTTATTAAAAAGGGGGCTATGCCATTGAAAAAACAGCCTTGATATACATAATTTCAAAATGGCCATGGTCCTGGAGAAAAACTACATTATTTCATATGTCCCAACTACTTTTAAACTTCACAAATACACTTGAAAATTGTTGCAAGTTTTCCAAGGGTATATCTCTACATAGGAATGTAAAAAAAAAGAAATTTTACACTAAATAAGTCTAATCTTAATTGAGTTTGAGATATATGTCCACCTCTCCAAGAGTAGATTCAATAACTTCACGTATAGGATGGAGCAGAGGAGGTTGAATTACTTCACAGGATGCAAAGGATCCTTCTAATGGAAGAGACCGTTAATGAATGGGAGATTCAACCAGATGGTTCTATGCTTGATGAAAAAGGGATTGAAGCTTGGATGAATGGTGGTTAACTACACAGACAATCAAATCCAATTCATCATTTTTCTTAGCCTTGTGTTCTTGCAATTGGATCATTTTTCTTAGCCTCAGTTTCTCAGAGCCTCCATTTCTTATTTCTATGAGTGTAATTGCTCTTGCATCCTCTCCAATTTACATTCAGTGCATTCGCAGGGAGTATTAATTCACCACCACATTATGAGGATGAATGATCTGCAAAGAGAATGATGCCAAACCCAAGAATACCAAAACAAACCCAAGAGATTGATTTTGTTTATTAGATTCCAGAGTGTCCATAATTCAAATACCTCTTAGGATCTTCCCGAAATTGAGTCCTCAAGAGAGCTCGACATCAAATCCCAACAGAAAAAGGATGCCAGCAAATGATGAAATGATGAATCGAAAAAAATCTCCAATGTCGAGGCCAACCAATGAAGTGAAAATCATGTATGAATTTTGACTCTCATAAATATGAGGGGGATGAATATTTGCAGAGGATCCCTAACTGAAGATGATTTCCCACATGGTTTCATCAATTTGTATGAGGTTTATGTAATACAAATCAAGTGGACATTGAATTGCATGTGTGATGGGAGAGGATTGTCGTGTTTCGCCAAATGGAGAGGTTTCTTTGTGTGCTGAGAATCTGAATGGCATTAGCTTCTTTGGATCTAAAGGGAGGTGGGGTCACATCTCCACCCTCCCTTTTTAAATATGCATTAATTTATTTTATCCAAATATTTACCTTGATAAGATTTTTTTTTTTGCTAAGAATCATGGATAGCTTAAGCTAAGCAAAGTTGTGAGTATTTCTCATTGATTCTAAGGATTCTTTACAAACATTCATTTGCTTCCTCGGCCAAGGAATCCACCTATCCATTATGTGTTCTATATACATGATAATGTCTTTGTTAATTCTTTAATCCATCAAGATCGAAATGGAAAACTCACAAGGATATGAATTGTCCTGCATTTTTCGAGAGGTGGTACTCCTCTTTGGCTTATGATTTTTCTTTGTAATTTCAAATCAAGAGTAATATAGGGCCATACCACATGATATAGTCCAATATTTTAATGTTCAAGAAATCTTAAAATATTGATAATTAAAATATATTTATAAAAGAGAATTCCTGAGAAATGGACCAGGAATATCAAACATCACACATTGTAGAAAATAAAATTATCCTCACTTCCATCATAGAAGAAATAAATATTCTAATCACATTAAAAATAAAAGAAGATGGTATGTTCACAAGAGAGAACTTTTAAACATTAATACTTATAGAGATGAAAAGAATATTATGATAGATCAATTTAAAATTCTTTATACTCAAAACTCAGAGTTATAAAAAAAAATTCAAAAATGATCCCGAATTAGTTCTCTAGGATTTCTCAAAAATAGTAATGTTTGTTACAGTGAAATTAAATAAAGGTGTTTGTCCAATGGACTGGGATTGGAGCTCTCGCGGACCATAAAGAAAACATGTACAAGAAAGTATGAGATAGAAAGAGGAGAATGGGAGAATCTTGAACAATAGGATCTAGTAAGAAGACAAACAAGAAGTTTATTAGGATTTGGTTATACTTTTCTAGTTAAAGAAGAAGAATAACTAGATGAAAAATGATAAATCAAGAATTATGTGATTTGCATGGACTTACTATGATGGAATATTTGGCCTTCATTTGCTTGTTTATATTTCTTTTGTACCCTTTCTTGTTGCAGTTAGATTGCCAGTTATAACTGCTTCTACTGGTATTTAATAAATGTTGGCAATTGAGTTGCTTAGCCATTCTTGAATATAATTGCTTAGCAGACAAACAATCACTTCTTATTTTACTTTAATATTAAAAAACTCATTTTCGATTCCTCTATGATTAGATGATAAATTTTGCAAAATGTTCTCAATATCTTCATTTATATTGGTATACTAAACAAGCTAGTTGTCAATGTCATCATGTGTGAACTCAATCTTAGTATCAAACTTTTTAGTTGATGCCTTTTTTAATTCTTCAATTTTCTCTTCAAATTGTTTTCAAGTCATGAGCATTGGATTTGAGATAAACTTAGGATATGAGACTTCAATAGTGGTACCAACGATATCTAAATTATGGGTTTTTGAGTATGATTTTGTCTTTCTTCTTGAAAAATCAATCAATTGACTTGGAAATCCCTTCAATACATTGATTCTTTCAATTCAACAAGACTTTCGTTTCTTTATGTAGCTCAGGAAAGCTAAATATTCTTTCTTTCTCATCTGCCCCTTCATTTATGAAACATTTACTCCAAACATCACAACTCCATCTGTATAAAAAACTTCATCATTCTTCATATCTGTATTCAAATATTCTTTGGTGTTCTAAATTCTAAATTCTAAATTATTTTCTTTATGTTATCTTCAACAAAATGTCAAGTAGAAATAATCAAGCTTGAAATTCCCTTTACACTAGCACTTGACTCTTGGGTTTCTTGAAACAAATTCTCATGTCGAATCATGGCAATGAGGGAAGCCAAAATAGGTGGAGGCATGAGAGTTTCTTCTATTTCCTTAAATATTTTAACCGAGCATTTTCTTCCTCTGTTGTTCCTGAGTTTGTGTTTTAAGTCTCTAAAACACACCGTCAAGACATCCAAATATGATAATACTTTTAAAACAAAGAAACAAGGAAAAAACTAGATCAGATTCAGTTTCTCAACTGTCTCTGTCTTGCTTCCCGTTGTTCCTGAATGGTTATGTCACGTTCGATTGCAGCCCACGATCTTTCTAACTCAGTCCTATTTGTTGCAGTTTGTAAGATGGTGTTAAATAGGTTTAATGCAATGCTAGTTTGATCTTGTAGACCAGGTTCTATGTTTGGTTGTCTACAGTTAGGGACTGTCATGGGTAATAGGATTTTGTATGTTTATAAAGGGGGTTTTAATAGATTTTTTACTTCAGAATTTCAGAGAAAATGTTAATGAAACTACTTTAAAACCTAACACAGAAAAATAAATACGCAGTCAAGGCAGTTTCCTAGTTTGTGACAAATTTGAATTTGTAAACAGTGAAACACAACAGAAAGAAATACAAGGCTTTAATCTGGAAAGAATCTTATATTTCCGTTAACAATAATGAAAGAGACATAGGATTTCTAACAAAAGAAAATATTAAGGAACAGAAGGTTACAGGTCTTAAAATCACTAAAGCAATCTCAGAGGAAAAACTGTAACACATTCAACATCCAAACCAATTTGATACCATAAACAACAATTGCCTATAATTTCCAATTGATTCATTTGCTAGAAACATACATTAAGAGGAATATTTAACAGATGAAATTAGACAAGGGAAAGAACATAGTCACGAATTGCAGGATCCATAATCTTGTTGCGAATTTAAATCTAATAAACTTTAAAACTGGTAGTAACAATAATCGACCTTCTTCCAAAAATTCTGAAGCCTTGTTTCAGCCTCTTGAAATTATATTTATACATTTCTGTCCAAACTTTCCGTTGGTAACTAACCAAATCCCTAATCTTTCGGTTTCATAAACTGATGTCAATCGTTTACAACTTTTTACAAAATTGTAAAAATAGAAATATTTACAAAGTTTTAACTTTAAGTCGAAGAACTTTCTTTATCTGCTTCGACTTCTTGAACATGTTTCTCTAAAAAGTTCACTAAGGCCTTAGGAGCCTCAGGTATCTCGTTTGCTTCAAATGAGAAGAAACTTCTTTGCAGAGCTGGCAACTGTGCTGTAATTGTTTTCTCTGTGGACTTAATTTTCTCTAGTCTCGAACTGGAGGCCATCATCCACTCCTCGATTTCTGAAATGTTGACTACTTTGACATTTGAGATTTCCACTTTCCTTTCTTCAAGTTCCTCTTTTATTTTCAGCTAATGCTTGTTGATGTTGATTTCTCCTAATGGCTCAGAAAAGCCATCGGTCCCGACTTGTATTGAATCTTTTTCAATAGAACCGAAGATTTTTTGACAATCTTCAATAACTCCTTCTGTTATTCTTTTATATCCTTCCAATTTTGTTTCCCATACCTTTAACATCACATCCCCTTTCAACTGCTCCTAAATAGATAACTTCTGTGATTTTTCAACTTCTTCTTTTTGTAAAGAAGTTATCATTCTTTGGAAAGAATTTCTTGCTACTTTTGCCTCTCTTTCCTTTTGCACTGTCTTGTCCATAGATTTCTTAGATTCTTGAAAATAACTCTGGATGATTTCCAGATTACAGAAAACCTTCTGCTATTCTTCTTCAATATTTACATATATCTCTGATGCTTTATTCTTGAACTGATCTATTTCAATCACTTGATTAGTAATTGAAATGATTTTATTTTGYAGAGATTTATTTTCATTACCCAGTTCCTGCACTTGTTCTTGGGTAATTTGAATCATCTTTTTTKCTTCAGTTAAGTTTTCATTTAACTTTTGTATATCTTGTATATCCTTAAGTCTAGCCTGTTCCAGGCCTTTTTGTATTCCCCATCCAATCATTTTTTCACTTTCCTTTAACCTGTCCTATAGCTGTGTAATTTCCTGATCTTTCTGCTCAATCATAGTGATTAAATTTCCTACGGAGTACATATTGGCCGATGCTATGGCCCCCATAGTCCCTGCTAACTCTGTAGCAAATTCACTTTCTTTTAGCTTTTTCCCATCAATAATAATTTTGTGTTTTTTGACTGTTCTTTCTCCTACAGGATGTAATTCTTGTTTCAACATAGCTCTCCGTTTTTTGCTGAAAAAATAATCCGATGAAGGTATTTCATCTCTGCTAATTGGTTCTAAGTCACTCACGTACATAAATCCTTCATGAGGATTCCCAAAAGTAGCCTGCAGTGGGGTTAATGTTGTAATGGGACTCCCGAGTTCCTGTGAGGCTGTTCCCCCAACTGTTTCTGGAATGTTATCAAGGTTTATTGGATTTGTCTCTGCTCCTTTCCCTTTTTCTGTTTGTGTTTCCCTGATCTGGGAACTTTCTGTATTCTGAGTAGGGATCTCAGAATCTTTCAATTTTCCTTTATCACTTGTATCATACTGAATAAAGGTTTCAAAACCTGGAGGAATAATTTATTGCTCTTTCTCTGAGGTTGACACTTCGCCCTACAAAATCTTTGGCAGACACTGTATTCTATTTATTTGAAATGATGCAAACCCCACCTGTGCATCAGGTGACAAGGTTTGCACTCTGCTATGAATTTCCTCATATGACTTAGCATTTCTGAAAATAGCATCATAAAATGAATCTTCATGTTCATATGCTTTCAACCCACACTGTGTAACATGCCGATTGACAATTTGATATGGATCATGTTTCATGTGTTCTATATCCACTAATTTTACTTCACTCAATGATTCCGCTTCTGACTTAGAATGACCAAAGTTTAATAAAGAAAATTTCCCAAGATAAACAGGAAAAGACGGCCATGACTTCTTCTGCTGATCTTTTAGTTCTAGTCCAATACCCCCATTTACCAACTGATAAGCCACTTCTCTGCAAATTAACCTATCTGGGAGTATTTTTGGGAGAGCATGTGGTGGAATAGAACATCCATAAACCCTAACATATGAGAAATTTTCCTCAATGAACCAATCAACAACTCTCTTAAGATTTTCTATAATGGTATGTGAAATTCGAGGAGGTTCACAACCAAAGAATATTCTGTGCAACGGAATAATTACAAAATGACACACCTCATAATTTTCTTTTTTGGCATTTTCTTCCCACAGAGATGAATGATACTTATGAACAGGCTCTGTACAAGAAGGATTCCAACTCCAATTCATCAAAGGGAAAGGAGTCCTAAAACAGATAGCATCTATTATATAGGCTGACATATAAAAGGCCACTGGCTGTCCCTTTGATCTAGTTGTTTTGTAACTCATAACCTCTGAGGTGATGTTGTCTGATAAAATCTTATGCCAATTGAAACTATGCCCCTCTGAAACTTCTTCTAGGAAGGGTGTCCATTCTGCACTAAAGTGATTAGAATCCCTTTTCCCATATAGTCTGCATAACATCATTACTAAATACCTCATATAATCATTCAATGAAGCAGTGGCATATATCCCATGTAAATTGGCCTTAAATTTGTTTTCATCTCTGGACCATCCTTTTATCATATCAGGGTATGTTTGACCACCTTCAACACATTCTTTTTGTTGGAATGCAGCTAAAAACTCAGAATTAAACATATGCCTATAATTGGGTGATAATTTATACATTACTTGGATATGTTCGGGCCTGAATGAGCCAATAACCGCTCCTTGCTCATTCAGGACACTCCTTGTCGGAACATCCACCTTATCCAATGCCCAAGCAACCATATCTGTATATGAAACCAGTCTCGGGCGTGCAGCAACTTTATGAAGAGCGGTCTCAGCGATATCTCGAAGATGATTTTCCCCACCATTATCCGAATATGAAAGTTCATCTTCCATTTTCTCTGCAATTGCATCCCATGATTTAACATTGTGTATTATTCCAGCTGCAGTAGTATCTGAAATGATATCGCCTTCCGATTTTTCTTCGGTTTTCTTTGAAGCCTTTTTGGGCGCCATAACTCAGCAGCAAGATTCCAAAGCGAACAAAACTGCCAATGGTGGAGCAGCTTAGAAGAAGAGGAAAAAATCTGTGTTCACTTGAAAACCTGTAGCAGAGCAGAATTCATCTTTGAAATAATGTAAACGTTTCAAAAATTATTTCGAATATATCGTAAAATCTTCGAGATTTGTTCATCTATTATGAAATAAATGCAAAAGATATTCTCGATAAATTGCTTTTAATGTTTGTACCTGAGTTCTTCCGATGTTTTCAAATATGATAGAAACTTACCAAATTAAATAATTATCGCATTAATGATTATTAATTAAAAGTTTAAAACCTTAAACTTTGTTTTGAAGAGTGATTAATTAATGTTAATTTTGATTTGAATTGAGAACCCTTTCATCGGGGTTTCGGAATTCTTGATGTCAAGAAAATAAGTCATCACAAAAAACCGATCGCCGAAATCGCGATACATTATTTAAGTTAAAACAGTTTTATTATCTTAATTAATCGAGATTAAACTTTTCGGGATTTCATTGATCAGGAAATCGGATATCGGGAAATCGGGGATCGGGAAATCGGAGAATCCGAGGTCATGAAAACTGATGTTCACAAAACCGCGAACTCCGATATCCCGATATGATGTTTATTCTTAATCATGCTTAACAGTAATTAAATTATTCCCAAACCTCACTTAAGAATTAAATGAAATCGGGGATCGGGAAATCAGAGCATTTGATGACAAGTTTCTTTGTTCTTGCAAAATCACGAATCTCGATTTTGCGATGAAATTAACTTAAAGTTTTAAAACCCTTTTTAAATCTGATTTAAGTAAATAATGTTGTTTAACTTAAGGATTAATGTATCAGGAAATCGGGGATCAGGATTTCGCTATTTGATTTGAGTTGAACATTGTTATTTCCAAACTCCGAATCCCGATTTCCCGATATGAAATTAACATTTCTTAATTTTTAATATTACTGCTCATTTATAAAAGGGTTTGGAACATACGTTCGTTTAGATTTTAATCATTCTTTATCTAAAAATGAACCACCAAGGCGTTTTGAATCTGTTGGAGGTGAAATTTTTTGATTTAGAAAATTTATATATTTTAAAAAACTCAAAGCTGCAAATTTTTCATCGTTAAGATCAAAAATCCAAAGTCTGTTTCAACATCCTCCATATTGGAAATTGAAAATTCTAGTGCATCCCCTGTAACTTTGTGAATGGAAGAAAATATAGAAGGAAACATGTTCTGTGTATCAATGGTAAATCATAACTTTCCACTTTTACTCTTGGTGGTTCTTTCAAATACCAATTTCTTAGAATCTATGTCAAACAAGGAATTTTGTACAACAAAAGTCTCTTCATCAGAAAAATCTCATCATGGACCATAAGTGCATAAATATGTTGTACATCTTCTCTAGCGGGTTCTTGTTTGTCTCGGAAGGTGATATTTTTGATATCCACATCCAGGTCCATATTATCTAGTAATAAATCATGTTCATGTGCATGTGTTTCTCCTCCCTCGTGCTGTGAATTAGTTCTTTTTCTCTTAATATTTCACTTGTGGGGGTTCTCTAAGTTCCCCTGAGGAGGGATTCTTTCTTCCTCATCTCCTAAACTATTACTCTGTATTTTTATTTGTTGTGATGTCACAGGCTGAGGGTTTATCGTAGGTAAAACACTTCTTCAAGAAACAACGAACGATTGCGAATTCTTCTCATTTGAATCTGTACCCCTTTCCTTGTGATGTTCTGTGGTACTTATGATAGTTTCTATATCTCCCAAATATTTTTCATCTTCTTGAATATTAGGGTCATGGCTATCATTCTCTTCTTCTCCACTTACAAATGAGTTTATGAGTGTAGGAATAAGTCCGACTAAAATCAAATGATTTAAAAAATATGATTGGGGTCAAACCCCTTGATTTAATCTTCATATCTAAAGTTGGAATGGTTGAACATGAAGCATATTCCTCGATTTTGGAAATTCCTCTGAGAATAATTTCACCAACTTTCTGTTGGTCACTATAATTGCTTAATTAATTTTTAAACAACCAAGTGAAACATAAATTATCAACCCAGGGAAGTCTTTTGTTTCAAAGATAGCCACGCACTATATATGCTCAATTCCAAAAGCACTTAGTGTTGTAGTAAAGA